>CAUJNA010003478.1:170000-181805 GCA_963377175.1 Effrenium voratum
CACGACCACGACGACAACGACAACGACAACGACCGCGACGACGAGCACGACCCTGACCACGACCACGACCACGACCACGACGAAGACAACGACGACGACAATGACGACGACAACAACAACAACAGCAGCAGCAGCAACAACAACACGAGCTACAATAAGCCCAGCCATGGAGGCAGAGACATGTGCTGATCGTACACTTTGCAATCATGGACGGTCATTGAATCGTTGTCTATGCTGGTCATTGCAGATTCCATATTGTCTGGTACATGTTTTCCAAGCCCGCGTGCCCAACACAATGCAAAAGCCGCCTGCCGGCCAGGTGGACCGTTCAGCTGCTGTGCATCTCAACTGGCAGAGGCGCTACGGTTGGCAGCTGAGAACTGAAGCCGTTCGTGCAAGGTTTCCGGCATCATGCGTTGCCTTCTAGAGGGTGTGCTGCCCAATTGACT
Organism: Effrenium voratum; assembly: GCA_963377175.1. NCBI lineage: Eukaryota > Dinophyceae > Suessiales > Symbiodiniaceae > Effrenium > Effrenium voratum. Next base: position 170,450 of record CAUJNA010003478.1, read on the forward strand.
TGCCAAGAGCCTTTTGCAAGGAACGGAAGCGCAGGGACAGTTGCAGCAGACCTAGTATGCCCCCCGCAGCCATGGAAGATGAAAGGTTTGACTTCAAACTGGTGGAAAGGATGACCTTTTTGGAGTATCTGCCAGTTTACCAGACAATGCGGTCTGCAAGTTGCCCCGGGAGATTTCACCGAGTTGTCTCTCGTGGGTACCTGCCAAAGGCGCCTACCAGCCCTGGGAAACACATGACGAGCTTGGCTCCTTGTGTGCCTAGACCTGCAGGCCTGAAAACGTTGCAGGAAGGCGCCCCACGCTGCGTGCCAAGCTATGCCAAAGCTGGAAGCAACGAAACGCTGACGAGCGCAGCCGAGACAGAGACCACAATGTGCAGCTTGGAGGATGCAGATTGCACGGAAAGCCCACCTCACGATCGAGAACCTGAAGAGTCTGTTGGGTCATTACTGCACCCACTCCGCTGCAAGCCCTGTGCCTGGTTTTGGCGGACAGCTGGTTGCGTCAGAGGTGCTGCTTGCCAGCACTGTCACATGTGTTTGCCTGGTGAGCTGCCAAAGCGTAGGAAGCAGAATCGAACCCTCGCCAAGTCCATTCGGAGACTTGCACAAGAGACCCCCCAAGTGGTGCTGCCTGCGTAGCCTTGCCTGTCCGCAGTTCCCTTGGTGGCCGGGGGACTGGACCGATGCCCTTGGCTTTCCAGCTCAGGCGGCTGAAGGTTTGATTCCGGCGGGTGAATTCTATGAGCCACCATATTGAGTTGGTGACGTAAGCGGCATGAAGGGCACTTGCACAGGGACGGTTGTGCACTCTCGCGATGGACGCCTTTATGGACGTCTGTGAGATTGTAGGCTGCTCAGCCCAATTACTGCTGCCCCTTTTGTACAGGCCTGTCAGCAACTTCGCAGGTAGACATTGCGCGCTGTGCAAGTTTGCATGCGCAAGTTGGCAGGCAAGGGCTGCTGGGGCTTCTTGGCCTTGGCCTGCCCAAGATTGGACGGGATCAATCAAAACATCGAGGCATTGGCCAACCAAACCGCACGCACCGAAGACGCAAAGCGCCGAGATCTTGCTTCTGAAATAGCTTGAGCAAGGGCACGCGCACAAACACACACACACACATACTTGCCTACCTACCTACCTATCTACCTACCTACCTACATACAAACATACATACATACATACATACATACATGCATGCATGCATACATACATACATACATACATACATACATACATACACACACACACACACATACATACATACATACATACATACATACATACATACATACATACATACATACATACATACGTACGTACGTACGTACGTACGTACGTACGTACGTACGTACATACATACATACATACATACATACATACATACATACATGCACACATGCACACATGCACAAATACATACACACATACGTATGTTGTCGGTGCCCCTGAACATCGATGGGCACCTTTTTCGTTGCCTTGCTGAGTCAAGACCCTTTGGACGCAACGGCAGAGAGAGAGAGAGAGAGAAAGATACGTACGTACGTACCATGCAATGCATGCATGCATGCATACATGCATACATGCATACATGCATACATGCATACATGCATGCACGCATACACATATACATACTAACACGTACCAATACATACATCCGTGCATGCATACATGCATAAATACGTACATGCATGCATGCATACATACGTACGTACTTACATACGTACATACATACATACATACATACATACAAACATACATACATACATACATACATACATACATACATACATACATACATACATACATACATGCATATATTTACTGGTGTTACATGGTAGATGCAAAATTTTGTTTGCTGTCGCATATATGTGTGTGTGGATTGCCAGGCAGCTAAGCGAGTTTGAGAGTGCAACCTCTAGAATTCAGTGCAAGAATGCTTCGAGCGCTGTCGAGCTAGGTTGTTCCATTGCCTAAGTGCATGCGTCGGGACCTCCTGTATAGCCTTCCACTGTCCGCAAGCCAAACAATTTGGGGGAGGAGAGGTCCTGTTGGCAGTTGGCTCTTTGCAGCCATACGGCCCAGAGGGTATGAAGCGAGGAAGCGAGCTGATTTGTGAAAACTTGGACTTGCGCTGCAGTGCAGTGACGGGAGAGTTACGAGAGCTGCATGCACTCAGTTGCAGCGTTGTCGTGATGTTTTGCTGATGTGGTTGTCACCGGTCTCTGAGGAACGCTCCGCAAGTTGAGCAGAGGCACTGAGAAAATTGCATATCGTTGCTGCCGTGGCAGGCTTTGCGTGTGTTTTTTGTATGTTCTTGAGGCCGCAGGAAGAACTCTGAATCAGCCGGCTGGGAGAGCACTTGCCCATATCATGGGAACTAGCTGAAAGCTCGGCTTGGCTGTCTGCAGCACGATTGTTGCGGCAGCATGTGGCAGCCTGTGAGAAAGACTGCGAATGCAACATTGGCAAGATGGATCGAAAATCTCGGAGTGGACATCCGGCCTCAGTGTTTTGGGGCTCAAGCAAAATTCCAGAGACCTCACGCACCCTAAAGCCACCAAGTTCTACATCATTTGTGGTGAAGCAGGAGAACAGCGGCCAGAATCGATGAGTCAAAATGAGTCTAGCTGTTTCGCGAAGAACATTGTAATGTCTGGGGGCATTGGACATGCCTTTTCAAAATCAGATGCGGGGCTGTAGGTAAGCAAAATCCCTGTTCTGCACAGTGTTACAGTGTTGCACTTTGCGTTTGTTAGCCTGTTTACGCAGGTCTTGCTAGCATTTGAAGGCTTGGGCATCATTCCCCAGGGTCCTGCTTTGCAATCACACACGCAGACAATTCAGCACCATGAAAAGGGCGGCCAGGCGGCTTTTCCAGCCAGGCAGGCAGCCAGCCACCCAGCCACCCAGCCAGCCAGCCAGCCAGCCAGCCAGCCAACCAACAACCAACAACCAAGCAAAGCCAGAGAGAGGGACTCGAGTCAGTCTTGCTCGGGCGCATGTGCAGCCACTATGGCTACAATGGCTCGCGACTGAGAATGTTTGACAATGGTGGAGTTGCTTGGTGCAGACATGCTTACGCCTTTGTGTGCGTGGGTACTCTTTCCATGCCTCTCTCGTCGCGCTGCGCAGTTTAGCGACTCGGACGACTCGGCGGATGTGATACCACCCCCACTGCCGCTGCAGGCACCGCTGGTTTTCGAGCCCCGATCAACACTTAACGTAGGGCCACCAAGCTGCCGCTTGGTTTTCGCTTTGCTCTTTAACAAAAGCCCCCAGAAGGTTGAATAGTTCGGAGAACCCTCACATGACGCAGTGGCATATCACGAGAGGTAGCCCTTTGGTGGCTACATTGAGTACTGCTTTGTGGGACAACAAAGTAAAAATGCAAAGTTCCAAAAAAAGGGAAAGACCGAGATGTAGAGTGACGCTCCAAAACATGGGGAAGGGGGTGGGGGGTGGCGGGTGGGGATGGGACGACTTTTCAAGTCTTAGCGCCTTTCCACCACAGCTATTCTCAGACTCATTCACATTGCAGCTGCCTTGTCGAACATGCTCAGAGCAGGAAGATAAAGCCCCCCCCCCCACCTTCTCATTGCTCTGAATTCCGCAAGTGCTTTGCTCCGTTGCTCCGTTACTCCGCTCCGTTGGTTGTACTTTATACATGTGAACATATGTACATATGATGTATATATAAGTATGTATTGTTTTGTTCTCCTCGGATGAGCCTTGGCATTCCTGCTTGCAATTCCATATGTGCCTTTCATACTTGTGCTGCGAAAAAGAATGGCTTGCCACATTTGACCCTGTTGGCTTCTTTTTGGAGCTTTTTGCTTCACATTGCAAACAGGAAAAAAACACTTCTGTTCGCACGGTAAGTTCGCGAGTTGCTATGCTCTGCTACTTTTCGTGCCTCCTTCTTCTCAAGTGTTGTTCAGTCAAACATCCAGAAGCTTATGCTCCATGTGACAGGACATGGAGAGACACTGCCGGACTCACAACAACATTGAGGTTTCCTCTATGGAAAGTGCATGTTTGACAGCGGCATATGTTTACACCAGCTTCCAGGAAGCCAAATGGTCAAGCCGCTCCCGGCATTTGGGGTATTACTGGGGGGCATCTGCAAACACAGTGCCGCCCGTCTCAGCCAGACAGGTGCATGCAATCTTGCTTCGGCATATGCCATTGCCAAAGAGTTAAAAGGCAGTGTTTGATGCCCCCCATCAGTTTTCAAGCCCGGGTTTTCAGACACAGCACGTCCAAGCACATGCAAGCAAGTGGATGTAGTAGCTTGACAAAGCGCTAAGCCACAAAGTAAAGCCAGCCGCTCTAGGCTGAGCGATTGGCGGGCCAGGGTTGACGCTGCAGACAGCAAGGTGAAGTCAAAAGGTGGGCTTCCTACCAGGCGCTTGCGTTTGGCAATGCAGCCAAACACCCAAAGCTGCCAAACGCACAACGACAATGGCGCTTGAGAGTCTGACTTGTGAGTTTGACGCAGAATGCGTGTTAAGACATTGGGAAGCCTTGTGGGGCCATTACATTCTCAAGTGTCCTTACTGAACAATGAGTGAGGATATTGTGTCACAAAACCAACGTGGGGAACCGACCATGTAGAGGACAACGCCCGTAGCTCAATTGCCATGAAGCCAGTCTTGTCACTAGTGGCATTCTCGTTGAGTTTCATTCAAGGAGCACGTGACGCGTGAGGAGGAGCAGCTGCCGAAGGACATGCAAGTTGCAGGTCTGAGTTCAATCACGCAACGGCAGAGGCCGCGAGATAATCCGTCATTGGTCGTCGCACCGGTACAGCTCATGTGATAGTCTAATAGTGCGCGACACCAGAAAATACATAGCACACTGGAAACCAAATCGATTACTTATGTCATTCATTCACTTCTGCCTTCCGTCCTTCCTTCTTTCCTTCCTTCCTTCTTTCTTTCCTGTCTGCCTGTCTGCCTGCCTTCCTGCCTTCCTGCCTTCCTGCCTTCTTGCCTTCCTGCCTTCCTGCCTTCCTGCCTTCCTGCCTTCCCGCCTTCTTCCCTTCCTTCGTTAGCTCCATCAAAGTGTATGCCATGTCCTTTCATGTCCTTTCATGTCCTTTCATTTCCTTTCATTTCCTTTCATTTCCTTTCATTTCCTTTCATTTCCTTTCATTTCACGTCATTTCGTTTCTTTGCTATGATGCCAAAAAGCAGCCTCGTGAAAAGGCAGCGCTGGTCCTTTCAAGCTGGCAAGAGGTGCCAGCAATCAGTCCACAGTTTCTCAAGTTCCTTTGTCCATCCGCTTTCAAGTATATTGGTTCATTCATCTGATTCGTTCGATTTCATTCGTTCCATTTCATTCATTCTGCATTCCGTTTCATTCATTCCATTCCCATGTCCATTCCATGTCCACTCCTTTTCCATTCCATTTCCATTCCCATTCCCATTCCATTTGATTCTTTCCGTTTCATTCAGTCCATTTCATTCATTCCATTTCTTGCATTCAGTTTCATTCGTTCCGTCACATTCCAGCCATTCCCTTCCATTTCCATTCCATTTTATGCATTCCGGTTCACTCGTTATTTCATTCCTTTTCCTTCCTTCGATTTTTTGTTTGATTCCATTCCAATTCATTTCATTCATTCCATTTCATTCATTCCATTTCGTGCATTTCTTTTCTTTCCATTTTATTCGCTCCTTTGATTGATTGTGGCATTCCATTTCAGTCCAGTCCATTTCATGAATTCCGTTTCACGCATTCGGCTTCATTCATTCTATTTCATGTTTCCATTTTATGCATTCCTTCATTTCATGGCATTCATTCATTTCAATTGATTTCATTTATTTTCATTTCGTTTATCGTCATTTCATTTGCCGTAATGTTTTCCGGAAGCATGCGAAGGGTTCTTCTCCTAATTACTAAAATGGCTGCAAACTTCACCTGCCAACTTGAAGGCCAACTTGTGCCAACTTTTCGAGAGTTACTTCACGTGCCAACTTCTCCTGCCAACTTTTTTGAGTGTGACTTCACTATCCTAAAATCACAATCTTATTTTTAAGCGGGTAGGCTGGACGGGAGCCATCGAACCGCGCCCCTCTGCGAGGATCGTGCGTGTCAAAGCGCTCTCCCTGTGGCGCCGCGTGAACGTGTCTTGAGCTCGGTGGTTGGTTCGCCCTCTGGAGATCGTGCGCATCGAAGCGCTCTTGCTGTGGCGCCATAAATTTTCTTATTTTCATTGCTTGCGACATGGTCTTGGAAAGTTGTCTCGTGGTTTGCGCGCCTGCTTTTGCAATCTCGCAGTCGCAGGCTTGATTCCCGCCTAGTCCGGCGCTCGGCTCGAGAATTGCAACTTGTAGGCGTGAAAGTAGTCCGCGAAGTGCACTCCCGCTACACGAAGCGCATTCCCGCAGCTACGGCAGCAAAATCGCAACATTGAAGCATCTCCATGGCTCCGGCTCGCGAACCTCCACGGATCTAGCAACACGTCGCCACGGACGGCCGCTGGCAGCAACAAGTCGCCGCTCTGGCCACACCAGCGGTAGAAGAGACTCCGCTTGTCTTGGCACAGCGCTTGTGGTCTTCAAGGTGGACACGACGTCAAACGTATCTCCTCGGCCCCCGCAGGACTGACGCGACCAGCGCCTTCCACACGAGTGTCTTGCGGGGTGGGCCCAACAGCCTCTCATGAAGCCCTTTCTGCCCCTCATGCTGGGGCAACTCTGTGGTTCAGCGCGCTCGAAGATGTCAGCCGCTGCGCGACGTAAGCTTCGACGCAGAGACGTGCGAGGAGACGCGTCACAAGGGCCGTGACGCAAGCGAGAGACGTGACAGTGAGAGATACACCATGACATGTGACGAGCGTTGCGTGACGAGAAAGGAGGGGCGAAAGATGTAGGAGACGCGTCGAGTTACGTGACGAGCGACAGGGAGACACGACGACGGCGTGAGACGCGACGGGCCCGGCGACAAGACCTGTGACAAGATACGTGGCGAAAGGCATGATGAAAATGACGTAAGACTTGACGAGGGACGCGGCCAGAAACGTGATGGAGATGCGATGATGTCTAAGCGCGCTGAGAAAGTAAACTGCGTTCGTGTTCGCGGGCTTTATCAGGTTTGTGTTTTCCTGTCCTTCCTCCTTTTATTGGCAATTATTCGTCGGCTTGTGTATTGCATTTACTTGTCCTGCTTTGGCACAGAAATGTTTGAGTGCCAGGGTTCCCTTGGCTTTTTTGCTTCTGATAATTCTGGCTTACATAGCATGCTGGCCACGCGAACCCTTTCCTTGAAACCTTGCCATGAGACAGAACGCTACCCGTCCGAATAGGATGTTTCTTGCCAGCCCCGTTCAGCGGCCGTCGGTGAGTGGTGAATTTGCTGAATGATACTGAGTGTTGTGACTTGGTTTCGCATAGCTTCCGCGTTAAAAGGCCCACCATGGCAACGCTGGATGCAACATAGCAGTTTGATTGAAGAGACAGGCTTGGCAATTGCCCAGGAGCAGAGTGCGGGAAGTGATGAGCGGCGTTCTCAGCCAGCAGAGCAGTCCATGCCAAGTTGCCCATGCCATGTTTCGTCATATTTTGTTTGTGTGGAGGGCTGGTCATTTGCGCTTGCCACAGGCCTTCGGCACAAACCAAGCAACAGTACTTGCAGTAGACCTGCGTAGCATGGTCACTTCAGCCATGGAAGATGACAGGGTGTTTGACTTCAAATTGGTGGAGAAGATGACATTTTTGGAGTATTTGCCCGTTTGCCGGAGAAGGCGGTCTGCAAGTTGCCCTGCGAGACTCAACCAAATTGGCTTGGTGGAGTACCTGTCGGAAGCGCCAGTCAGCCACGCAAACCACAGTGCGAGCTTGACTCATTGCCTGCGTAGACCTAAAACCGTCGTTTTGTTTCCAAAAGGCTCCCCACGCAGCTCACCAAGCTATGCCAAAGCGGGAAGCAACGAAACGCTGACGAGCACAGCCGAGACAGCGACCACAATGTGCAGCTTGGAGGATGCAGATTGCACGGAAAGCCCACCTCACGATCGAGAACCTGAAGAGTCTGTTGGGTCATCACTGCACCCGCACCGCTGCAAGCCCTGTGCTTGGTTTTGGCGGACAGTTGGTTGCGCCAGAGGCGCTGATTGCCAGCACTGCCATGCATGCTTGCCGGGCGAGCTGGCAAAGCGGAGAAGGCAGAATCGAGTCCTCGCCAAGTCCATTCGGAGACTTGCGCAAGAGACCCCCCAAGTGGCGCTGCCCAAGCAGCCTTGCCTGCCTCCACCCTTGAAGGCGGGGCGAGTTGGTCCGCCCTTTGCTCTTCCTGTGCCAGCTCAGTCGATTGAATTCAGTAATTCGAACACCTTCCATGGTGGACACCACACTCTGCCAAGCTAGGTTGGTGACAGAAGCGGCCTAACGGGCACTTGCACAGGGGCAGCTTTGCGCTTTCGCGATGGGCGCGCCTTTACGGAAGTCTGTGATTTTGCAGGCTGCTCAGCCCAAGTACCGTTACACCTTGCTTATTGATGTACAGGCCCTGCCAGCAACTTTGCAGTCACATGTTGCGCGACTGTGTCAGTGTGCATGCGCTGTTGCAAGACTCGGGCTTCTTGTACATGCGGGCTGCTTAGGCCCGCAGCTTTGTTTATTTCCGCATATGAAGTTTGTATGTATGCGTTGTTTTGGATATGCAAAGCTTCCAATCGCCGCAGGCTTTTTGAAACGGCTTGAGGCGTCGCAGGCATCGCACCCAGACAATGTAACTTCCAAATGTTATATATATATATAATGCATACATCCGTACTATACATGAACATCCGTACTATACATGAATGCCAAACACATGTTCTTGTTTTTGCGGGCTTGTTTCCGTGTAGCTGCCAAGCAGCGAAGCGTGATTCTGGGGGCGCAGCTGCATAGCTTAGCGTTAAAATGCTTAATTGCCTAAGTGCATACGTTCTGACGGGACTCCTGTGTAGCCTCCAGCCGAGCGTTCGTTCGGAGGAGGAGAGGCCCTGTCCTTGAGCTCAAGGTAAAATGGCGGCTCATCGAGCAAAACAACCTTGAGCTCCCGAAGCAAGCCCGTTTGAAGTTCGCGAGTGCAGTGCACGGGAGCTGCGAGAGCTGCACGTGGCCTGAATCCTGTTTTGGTTTTGCAATAGGCTCAAGCCGCTTGAGGAGGAGAAGGTGCGTATGCACGGGAGAAGGTGGCTGGGAGGATTGCCTTTTGTGGAGGGCTGTCCAAGGTTAGATGAAACCGGGAAGTGCAGTGATTATGGTGGATCATTGCCCCGCATGCAGCGCGGCCAGGCAGTCTGCAGGATAGCGCGGTTGTGGCGGCAGCACGTGAGAGAGAGACCAGGTCTGGGCCACATCTGCTGCAATGTTAGAACCAGGCATTTGGCTGAGCTTCTTGTATCAGGCGTCGCTCTTGTTCAACCCTGCTGGCAAGAACGCACATATCCACAGCATCAAGTTGGCATCAAGCATGTAGTAGCTCAAATCTGTCTGCTTAGTGGCTTCAAGGAGCCTGTTGGATCTAGAATCAGCTTTTCACGTGGCGCGTGGGCCATGGCTGCATGCGGCTCTTTACCTCCCGAAGTGCTTGCGCCAGTTCTTGAGTCGCTGGGCACTTCTCTAGCGAGCACCTTGCCTTGCTGTCGCAGCCTCGCAGCTGCTGCAGAGCAAGGTGTGGGGGGAGAGATGGGCCGGACGGTCTCGGCAGGTCTCAATTTGCGAAGGCGTTTGGTCTCAATTTGCGAAGGCGGTGGCGCTGCCTTTCGCCCGCTGACCTTTTGCACCACGACGCCGAGTCCTGCTGAGTTCGGGCAGGTCCGGCAGCAGCTTGGCCAAGGGGCCATTGGAGGGTCCCCCCAAGCTCAGGACACAGATGCCACGCGGCAGACCGCATGGGCGTGCCGAAAACTTTGTATGTAGGTGCGCATGGGCAGTGTGTTTCTTCTTCTATGGAGCGCGCGCGCACGTACGCACGCACGCACACACGCACGCACCCACGCACACACGCACACACACGCACACGCACACGCCCACACACACACACCACACCACACCACACCACACCACACAACACAACACCACACACCACACACCACCACACCACCACACCACCACACCACCACACCACCACACCACCACACCACCACACCACCACACCACCACACCACCACACCACCACACCTCCACACCTCCACACCACCACACCACCACACCACCACACCACCACACCACCACACCACCACACCACCACACCACCACACCACCACACCACCACACCACCACACCACCACACCACCACACCACCACACCACCACACCACCACACCACCACACCACCACACCACCACACCACCACACCACCACACCACCACACCACCACACACACACCACACCACCACACCACCACACCACCACACCACCACACCACCACACCACAACACCACAACACCACAACACCACAACACCACAACACCACAACACCACAACACCACAACACCACAACACCACAACACCACAACACCACAACACCACAACACACACCACACACCACACACCACACACCACACACCACACACCACACACCACACACCACACACCACACACCACACACCACACACACACACCACAACACCACAACACAACACAACACAACACAACACAACACAACACAACACAACACAACACAACACAACACAACACAACACAACACAACACAACACAACACACCACACCACAACACAACACAACACAACACAACACAACACAACACAACACAACACAACACAACACAACACAACACAAGACAAGACAAGACAAGACAAGACAAGACAAGACAAGACAAGACAAGACAAGACAAGACAAGACAAGACAAGACAAGACAACACAACACAACACAACACAACACAACACAACAGAACACAACACAACACAACACACACAACACACACACAACACACACACACACAACACAAACAACACACACAACACACACACACAACACGCACACACACAACACACGCAACACACGCACCCACACGCACCCACACGCACGCACCCACACGCGCACGCGCACGCGCGCACGCGCGCACACGCGCAGACACGCACACACGCACACACGCACACACGCACACACGCACGCACGCACGCACGCACGCACGCACACACACACACACACACACACACACACACACACACACACACACACACACACACACACACACACACACACACACACACACACACACACACACACACACACACACACACACACACACACACACACACACACACACACACGCACTCGCACACGCACACGCACACGCACACGCACACGCACACGCACACGCACACGCACACGCACAC
>CAUJNA010003478.1:181905-231905 GCA_963377175.1 Effrenium voratum
GGGGGGGGGGGGGGGGCTGGCAACGCTGCTCCATATATATGTATATAGTTTTATGTATCTATGAGATCTGTCAGTTTACACAGATTGTTGTGTCCTTGCACGGGACTATTGTTTGCGCAAATGTCAAGACACGCCGATCGAGGGCAAGAAACTATGAAACCACATTTGGTTTTGCTGACCGACTTTGTGTCCCGACGTCCTCCCCCCCGCCCACCGGCCGTATACAAAAACTGTTTTTTGTAAACAGCCTGGTTGGCCGTGGGTCGGGTAGGAGGTCCAGGAATCCTTAAATACCAAGCAGCCTTAAATGCACCCCCCCCACGAATTGAAGGAATTGTGTGGGAAGGGCGCGAATCCTTAAATAATCTCTGAGTTTTGGGTGGCATGGGAATGAGGGGCCGAAATCCCCCCCCGGCACGTTGTATATAAGGATTTCCGCCCCCCCGCCCCTTGTGTTTGATTTATAGCTTGATCTCCATGCAACCGTTTGGCTCAAGGCCCTTTTCTTGTACAAATTGCACCACTCATGCGAGAGCTACATAAAAGGACTATTGCAGGTAGTGCAGTGAAACACAGCAAGCAAAGCCACCAGGGACTATCCATTCTCTTGCACTCCATATTGGCATATTTGATTTCCTGCGGAATATATCCAGGGACCACATATACGATCCTCTACTACTCCGTTCCCTACTGGGATAAGATACCCCGGCAGTGGGACTCAATTGTGGTAGCAGGTTTTTCCAGGTCTCCAGTCAGTGACCGGTCAGGGCTACGTAGTGCTTACCACCGACAGTCTTGCTGACTCAGCGCCCTTATCCTGACCTTGGGGGCACCTTGAAGAATTGAACCCCGGACTTCTAGGATATGAGGTGGTAGAGCCTTAGTCAAATTGTGGCAGCGGAGCTGGTTTCTCGCAAGGTCCAAGAGCAATGTCATCCGATGGAGAAGGCTTCATGGAAGCCTATTCAGGTACAGCCTGGTCAGCCGGCTTTATATTATATACTGAACAGACACTCAATTTATCCGTGACCGCCAAGCAGCCGCCATCGTACGAAAGGTCAGCTGGTTCAGGTATGAAGAACTCGTAGATGATTGGATAACCTTCGCAACGACCGAAGCATCCTACAACACAGTCCTCCAGAACGACCGATTGCAAAATTCCTGAAGAAGGAGCGAACTACTTCAAGAACACGCTGAAGCAGTACTTCCTGAAGGGTACCACGAACGTGTATCTTTACAGGCTCCTCAGCTTCTTCAATCACAGGATCAAAATTGGAAATCCTCTAATGAGATTGAAGGCAGCCTGGATGGACTTGATGCCCGTATACACGGCACAGTCTCCAGAATTTCGACGGGAAGAAGAAACTTGCTGAGGCTTTTCCGCTGACAAGCTAGCCCGGGGCAAGGTGCCGGCGTCCTTTCCAGTCGTCCGTTAAACAGAGCTTGCAGCGACCGTTTCAGGATGGACCACCAGGTTGTCAAAGTGCCGCCGGCCGAGTGGTGGTCACCCACGCAAACGTTGACAAAGATGCCGTGAATTCGGAAAAGCATGTCTTGAGTGGACCCTCTTCCAAGCAAGGAGCACTAGCTGAACTGCGTCATTTTCTGCACCCAGCCCTTCCCAACACCTGTGATCGGGGCAGTGCTGCGTCAAGGTTTCTCCGGCCGGCCGTGCGCGCGAAGAATGCCCGGTTTCAGACACAACCGACAAACAACAACGGCCAAAGGCGCTTGGCTTGAGAGAGACCTTGAGTTTGTTCGTCAAGGAAGTTTTTCATTCGGTTGAAGCAGTCCCCCGCAAGTTACGGTATGCGCACACGCCTGAGTTCCAGAAGGCTGGGAAGCTTCTGGCCAACGGCTATTTCGCCTGTCTTTGAGACAAGAAGCAGTTCCTTGAAGCAAAGCTTCTCGAGTGCAAATCTCGGCTTGATAATGAAGTGTTCGACCTGGTCGACACACGAAAGATTCATGTCAGGAATTTGGTCACCGGTCGCTGGGTCCTTACCCTAAAGCGAGACAAAGACGGTAGTTTCCTGAAGACCAAGGCTCAGAGGATTCCAAGACAAGAAGAAGAATGAACAGCAGACTGAGTCCTGCTGTGTCAAGGAGTGGTTTTCGCCGTGTAATCCAAGCAGCCGCAAACAAAGGCTGGAATATTTTCCACATGGATTTGAAAACAGCATTCCTCCAAGGCGAGGCATACGATCCAATTTGTCAGATCCCTCCTGAAATGGGATATCCGCCACACATCGGTGCGCGCATGAAAAAGCGGAAGAAGCCTGCCTACACCACGCAGATGGTGGAACATCCTAGACTCGGCAATCCGTTCTTACGGATTGGTGCCAACCAGGGCAGATCGATGTACATATGATTACTACGGTAAACAGCTTCCAAAACCCACGTCGACCATTGAGAACCAACACGTTCAATCTAGAAGGAGCAGTTGATTACCTAATGGATCCAGTTTCCGGTAACAACGCCAAGAACCAACAAGTTCATGGAGCGCTGTCTCTTCATGTAGATGATCTTTTTATGATTGGAGACGATGTGTTTGAGAAGGAAATTATGGGCCGACTTCCGCAAAGATTTTCGGTTCCGAAGATAAAAATGATTGCCTCTTTGTAGGACAACGCATCCAATGGAAGCGTGACGACAAGCACGGTTGGTACATCAATGTCCATCAGAACGTTGCCATTGACGAACTTCAGGAGATCACCTTTGACAAGCACTTGAAGTATGCTACTCCTAGATGCATACTGCATACAGAAGTGTCTTAGGTCAGACCAACTGCTTACAATCACGAGCACAATTCCACATTGGTTATCAATTCTCCAGGTGTGCATCCAAGGCATCATCTCCAACCATTGAGGACGTTCGCGCTATCAGAGCCATCAAAAGCATTCCGCTTAGTATGAGATTCTGGCCCCTTCGTGGGAAACACACATAGTTGGTTATCCGGATGCATCCTATCGCAACAATGAAGATAAGTCATCCCAACGCGCGCGTGTTATCTTCGCCAGGGCTCATCCAACTCGAGAGGCTCATTGGTCGACTATGAGACGCACAAGATCACCGCTACAACCATGTCCATGGCAAGGTACAATGCCAATCCAAGGAATGTTTATCCAGAATTTAATGAAACTGAGCAGAGATCATTGTACGCGTGTGAATCCCGACACCAACTTCGATGAGGAAGAATTTTACTTCCGTCACCCCGTCACCAACACGAGAAGCCGACAAGGGAGGAGTACAGGGGACAAGTCAGGGTATCAGACTTCCAATTGGACTGAAGAAGTTGAGGCACGTGAATAATCCGGACCTCGCCCTTACTTATGTTGATCTCCTCGCGTCACATGAATTCACTTCATCCTTGGCGCTCAAATCACGGAAGCCGCGCGAGGAATCCAAAGTTGGACAGCCGGCAAGTGAAATACATGTCGATGACGGAAAGGCCACTCATCAGGATGATGCTGCAGAACAGTGCCCGCACCATTTGCCTCAACGAGGCCGGTGCCGAGAAATCCAAGGACCTCATCAAGCTGTTCATCAGGTTTGGCTACAAGGGCATCGTTCTCAAATCCTGGAGACCAATCGCATGCTTTGTCCGCGGCGGAAAGCAAGCCAGAGTCGAGCTATTGGCGCGTCACATTTCCACCAAGAGCCATACTGGGGTAAGACATTTGGAATGTTCAGATGCTATTTTGGAGTCGAGAAGGATTGCGCTGATCCCGACTACGACACCCCCACATCCGACTGCTTGGCAACCACCGGACCGGACATGTTCGTTGATCGGCAGAAGTACATTGGAAGGAGATGGCCACCACGAAGGACATGGCAAGCACAGAGAGATCGTTGTCATCCACACAGAGTTAGCAACGAGATGCGCGGCACTCCTGCGAAATCAACGGAAACTCCATCCACATCCGTCGACAGTCCAATGAGATGCGATTGCCTGTGATGCGAATAAGTCCGCCAATGCCTACAGCAAGCTTCAAGATGTCTAGAATCCTGACCAAGGCCTTATCAACTACATCACCCAGAAATATCAGAAGACATGGAACGAGGCACAAGAAATGCCATTTGCGGGGTCCTGTACCATGAAGTCAATTGTACGTCATCACCTCTACATGAAGACTGGATCCGGGTATGACAGAACATTTGAGCCCGGACGCTATGATGACATTTGAATTTGGAGGGGGAAAGGCAGACATTCAACAGCAGTTCCGCAAGTCAGAGATTGAATATTTGACTGAATCACAACTGACATCCATGCAGGGCGCCTTTGAGAAGGTCATCGCCGACTACCAGGTCTCATCCAATGAACGCATCAAGCGCATTGCCTACGAGATGCTGAGTTTACTGAGTCTACATTCGAAGCCGTGCAGCAAACCGGGAGAGAAGCTATTCTCGGACCAAGGAGTTACTCAAGGGCAAGAAACAGGAGACAGCATGGAAGCCATGGAACCAGTACTCGTACGGCAATCAAGGATGGAAGCGCTACAGCGATTCGACCTGGAGAGATTACGATTACGGCAGTCAGTCTGACAGCAGCTAACATTGGTAATCTCCTCCCCCAATTAATGAATGACCCCCATTAATAATAAATGCAAATCCGGGGCCCGAGACCAGATTTCCACTCCGCACAATTGATTTTTAATTGCGCCAATACTAAACCAATACTAAAGTCTTGGAATCCTTATTAGGGGGCACTTTTAACAAGCTTCCAGCCCCACTTTTAAGCTGCGACTGTCTCTCCCCCATACATGCTGGCTAACCTGCCTGGCTGCCAACAAACAACCAGTAAACTGAAAAACAAATAGAATGATACATGAAATTTCCTTATTAAAACGCTTACTCGCGGACCTTACAATTCAATCCATTTCCTCCAAATCCAATGCGAACCCTCACATTGTTGGAAAAGCAAACCCAACCCCGAAAACCCCAATTAAAAAAAATATATATTTTTGGGAGGATTTATTTATAATAGGGGGGGGGGGGGGCGTATTTATTAATAGGGGGAAGAGATTACAGTAAGAAATGATAAGCTATTGTGACTGCTACCTTTGGTAATTATTTAAATCTTTGTTTTTATCATTTGTCAGGGCGAAGGTTCCCAGAAGTTCGATTGCGAGAGTTCGACACGACTATTGTCAGTGAGAGATCAATAGTTTCACATCGATCCCGCATGCACAAAGCATTTTGCATCATCTTGCGGTAAAGGTAGGTATCTCACATCAAGTGTACAAACCGATTTTCAGTTGTCACCAAGACTTTTCATCCGCGCAGCAAAAGGATGAATCCATTGTTTCACGGCATACTTCAATGGCTACGGCATTAGAACAAAGGCTACGGCCAAAGGCCAAGAAGCCGAGCATTACACAGTAATTCAGTGCTGGAGATCAAAAGAAATTTGTGTGCGTTTTGTGTTCGATTTATATCTTGATCTCCATAGAACCGTTTGGCTCAAGGCCCTTTTACTACCACCAGGGGATAAGATACCCCCGCCAGTGGGACTCACCCCCCCTCCCACACAATTCTTTAAGGACTGCCGGCACCCACCCGCCCCGACACAATTCCTTAAATCCGGGGGGGGGGGAGTATTTAAGCCTCCCTGGACCTCCTCCCGCAGCCCGGCAGGGGGGGGTGGGTCGGGACTGTCGCGACACAAAGTCGGTAAGCAGAAAAACAAAAATGCTTTCATAGTTTTATTGTTCTCGAACCGCGTGTCTTGACATTTGCGCAAACAATAGTCCCGCGCAAGGGCGGAAATGCGTGTAAGCTGTTGTTGTGACAACCCCTTCAACAGATCCCAAGGTCAATGGGCGATATGTGCCTCTTTGGAGGTCAGCGAGCCTAATTTAAGGCACTTGCGGCCATGTCGGGTTCATGTCGTCATCGCAAGCGGATCAGTGTACTTGCACGGGGGCGCCCTTAGGACAACCCCCCCCTCCCTAAATACAACCCTGACCACTTCATACTGAAAGTTGACAGTGCCAAAGCCGAGCGTGCGCAATGCCCCACCCAAACGGTCGGAAGATACCGTGAGTGCCGTTTGAGCAACATGTGAGGTTCGTTGCAGGCCCCCTTGTGCCGGTTATTGCAGCACCTCAAACCTTTCGCGGAGTGCGGCCCTCAATGTCCACCTCTGATTAATGTCTACCTCTGATTAATAACCCCCCCCCCTCCCCCCCAAAAAAAAACTTCCCTCCCGAAATAGTGTTCTGAACTTGATTATGAATTGCTAAGTTTTGCACACATATTTTTGTGTTTCAACTGATTTAGTATTGCTGGAGCCTCCTTTTGAGATTGGATTGCAGTTTAGTTTCCAAATAGTTTAGTATTGGTGGAGCCTCCTTTTGAGATTGGATTCGGGTTTCCAATTGGTTTAGTATTGGTGGATTTGAGTGTTTACTTGATTTCGTGTTGCTGGAGCCTCCTTTTGAGATTTGACTTGAGGGATTTGAGTTTCCTATTGGTTTAGTATTGCTGAGGGATTTGAGTTTCAACTGGCTTAGTATTGCTGGAGCCTCTTTTGAGATTTGACTTGTTGGGATTCCAATTGATTTAGTATTGCTGGTGACACTTCCTTTTTTTTTGGGGGGGGGGGGGCAACCAAAAATCTTTATTTAGGGGGCCCCCCTAAATATATTATTTTCAACCCTCAAGTATTACCCCTCTTGTGGGGTTGATTGGGGGCCACTTTTTAAACAAGCGTATGTAAAGAATTTGCAGTTTGGGAGCTGGGATTTTGTTGGGGTTGCAAAAGCTAGATGATTGAAATCATGGGGAGCAAGTTTCAAGGGACATATTTTAAAGCTTGAGCCTTTTACTGAGAAAGCCTTCTCAAACACGTTTTTTTTTGGGGGAGGGGGGGGGGCAACCAAAACTATTTATTTAAGGGGTACCTCATTGTAGGGTTGATTCGTGGCCACTTCTTAAACAAGAGTATGTAAAGAGTTTGCAGTTTGGGAGCTAGTATTTTTTGTAGATCTGAAATTTTAAGGCAGGCGAGGCAGATACTGACCAATCAGACAAGCTGGTGGAAGAGGTTGAGATGATGCTAGCGGGTGTGTGTGTGTGTGTGTGCTGTTTGGTGTGTTTTTGTGAGTGTGTGTAGATTCCCCGCCAAAAAAACACGCACAAACCAACATAACTTTATTTCGGGGGGGTGTATCAATCAGTGCCGGCCCACAACATAACTTTAATCGGGGGAGGTTTTTTAATCATAGGTCGACATTAATCAACCCCCCCAAACAACCGAGGTCCCTCAAAAAAAGTCAGAAAAGTATACCAATACTAAACTAAGTATTGCGAATACTAGTTTGGAATGGCACTTTTTGGGGGAATCTTTTCAATTGACTTGGCTTGGCTGCTTTGGCTGCTTGGGCTGCTTTGAAGAGGCTGGGATGGGGAGCTGGTGCTTTTGGAAGGGGGCTGGCCAAAAAACTTTATTTGGGGACCGCTCTCAAGTAAAGTTTTTGCATGAGATTCAGGGCTTCCGTGTGGTACCCCCTTTGCAGGATTGATTTTGTCTTTTTTGAACAAAGATATTATTGAGGTTTGGGAACTCCTGTAGTTTTGGATTTTGAGCATCACCCAAAGAAAGGACTTGCTTTGGCAAGAACGGGCTGGGTTTGTCATTTTGATGAGGGGATTCTTTTTGAAGAGGCTGGGACGGGGAGCTGTTGCTTTTGGAGGGGGGCTGGTCAAAACACTTTATTTGGGGACGGCTCTCCATGAGATTCAGGGCTCCCGTGTGGTACCCCTTTTGTGGGATGCCCAAGCTGGCAAAGTTGAAAGATGCAAAGGACCTGGGGCTGGGTGGCTGGTTAGGTGACTGGCTGGCTGGCTAGGTGGCTTGCTAGCTGGCTGGCTGGCCGGCATTTTTTTTTAAAGATAGTGTTGCAGTTTTGGCAACACACCAAAACAGGACCCAACAAAGTACTTGGGACTCAACTCCCAAAACTTTATTCAGGACCCATTGATGAATCAGTCTTGGCCCCCCGTTTGTTTTGTTGGAGACCAATTACTAATCGTAGGTGAACACGACCATGGCGGAGTACTTTGTAGCTTTGTCCTTGCTTCCCACGCCGCTTCCTGGAGGCCGTCACCTTCCTGACCCCGGCAAGCTGGTCCACGCCAGCCGTGGAGGGCGCGGTGGTGTCGCAGCGTCAGAGCCTGGCGGTTTGCGGCCTCGCTGGGGCGCCGCGTGGGTCCAAAAGCCAACAAGCTCTTTTCGGCAATTTTGAGGTCAGTCTCATTGTGGGTGATGTTTACAGGAGACATACAAAAGAACCCTGATAGCCCCGAAACCTTCACGAAACTCGTTTATCTTGATCTGCATCGAGTGCTATTTGTGCATTGTTTTTTGGCCCATCTCGTTGCCATTCCTGCAAGCTGAGGAGTGAGAAAGCGCTGCTCTTCGGAGGCAATACGTCCAGAAGGGTTGCCGGCGACTGGCAGACCTCGAAGACCCTTTGCTTGGTCGACCTGCCAGCGGATGCAGGGACTGCTGCGGCCTGAGTTTTTACTGAGTTCAGCCCGCAACACCCACATCGCATACCCTACGGCTTCTAGGTCAACTTTGCACAGCTGGAGAGGCCGGGGCAGCCGTGGCCAGCTGCAAGATGGGGAGCCACCTTGACACAGACAGCTGCTGGAGCTGTTCTGTGGGGCGGCTGGGGTAGAGACTTGGCGAGTGTTTGCAGATTTGCTTTGTCATTTGGGCCTCCCGATGTCCAAGGAGATGGTCGTACGGATCAACCCTGGATACTCCGATTGCGAGAGGCTTGCCCGGAATGGCACGAGCTTCAAGATGGGAATGGTCCTGCCACCGCGGCATTCCACACTGCCACAGGCAAGGGTGCCAGCTTGCCCAAAGTACATGACGTAAAGGACGATTGTTGGAGCCGATGATTGAGTAAGCTGGAAGAGAGCTAGCTTTTCTGTCACAGTGGCAACTCTCCCTGATGCCACAACAGCTTTTGGGTGTTTCTGCTGCTGCTGCTGTTTGGTTTGCAACCTTTGTGCCATCGAGACAATGACCTACGGCGTGGCTTGCACTGATATCACTGCAGCGGTGGCCGCAAGAGGCTGTAGAACTAGCGATGAATGTTGCAGTCGTCACCCATCGCAGCTGCAGCGGGTGACCTCAGGAACAAGCTGTTTCTCAAGCAGAGGAAAGCTGCTGCTTTGGAGCAGACGCTCTGTGCACACAAGGGCCGTGAGCAAAGTTGCGCGCTCTAAGATCACCGCCGACAGAACATGATCATACCACCGCAATGTGTTCCGGCTTCGCTAGGCACATTTGCCCGCAAACTGACAAGACCAAAATGGCATTCATGCCTGGCGGCCGCCCGCCACAAGCACACTTGCTGCCAAACGATACGTGTACTGTGTACTCACTACGCTCATGTTGACCCCGCAGGGACAAGCCCGTTTTGTTATTTTGGGGGGTGTTCCCCTCCACTAGTCATGAATTCCCACTAGTCGAAGGACACCTCCTGTTCATAACCTGGAATCCGGGAGACGGCCGCGGTCTCTTGGGGCTGAGAGCAAGGCTGGCAGAGGATAAGAGCACCCACTGTTCCAGGTGGCAAATTTGCCGTCCAACACTTGTCACATGTTTTTGAGCACAGGACTGCCAAACGATTTTGCAGATTGTGCAGTGATGGGGGTGGGCAATGCATTTTTGGATTTCCAACGCTTGTGCATTTGCTGCGCTGCCAAAATCAGCTTGTCACACAGCCTATCCTGGCATGTGATTGCACCATGAGAAGCAAGGGGCTCAGTTCACGTCCGGGAGTTGGCAGCCGTGCGCCAACAAAACTTGGTGTTTGAACAGCGGCCTCTTGTCAGTTGCTGGCGTCGTAGAAGTTCTTGAAAAAGACAAGCAAAGTTGAAAGTGTGTTAGGCGTGATGGAAGTTGCCCGGTAATTGGCATTTTTGGCAGCAGAAGTCCCAGGGAGTGGGAGGGCTAACAATATTCAACAGCTCTGCCGGCAAAGGGTTGGAGAGTTCTGAGGTTTGCCAGATGGCAAGCGGATGGCGGTAGTTGGTGGCCTGGGTGACGGCAGTTCTCATGATGGAGCAGCTCGGGTCCAATTGTTTTCTTATTTGTAGGTGTGGCGTTGACTAGTTTTCTACGCAAAGCAGCTTATGCCGCTGTGCCGATTGATTGTGTGCACAAGGTGTGGGTCTGTGACTCATCCCGCGAGAAGTGGGAGAAGCTGTGTGACGGCGGGCCTGCGCCAGCGGGACACGTTGCGGCTGTGGACTACGACGCGCATCGCTTGGTCCTTTGCTTTGGCGTGCGGCGGCAAGCGCCACACGCTTAGTCTCCGGAGGAGGGTAGAGTGAAAGCAGGGCTCGTACATTCGGCAACTAGAACATGCACCAAGCGCTGCGAACAAGCACGTCGCAAACCTTCTGCCAAGGCCGTTTGTTGCACCCTTACGGCCACCTCGAAGATAGCCATTGGGCCCAGCTGAGGCCTTGGTTCAATGGTGACAGCTTCTTGGGGACCACCAGCGTGCTGGACCTGCGCATGTCCCGCTGGGATGCAGCCCCCTTCCCCGTGGACCTCGGCGAAATGCCCGTCTCCCGGAGGAATCCGGCAGGCGCATCGCTGGGCCGGCGTTTGGTGGTCTCTGGCGGCTACAGCGACGAGGCGGGGCAGGCTCTGTAGCAGTCGAGCTGCGCTATGAACTGCAACTTGGTCAAGGGAATATGTGTTCTCTTCTTTATCTTTTCTTTTTTTTTGGGGGGGGTTGACGCCCACGCAGTTCCACCAGCAGCATTCTGCGGTGCCGCCCAGCCACCGAGAGCCTGATCTGTGAAAGAAGGTATCCAGCATTTGTTTGCGCAGCTCGTGAACTGGGTCACGCTTGGGCCAGGACTTTGCCTCTCTGGATGACACCTGGTCGCTGGACATGCAGAGCGGTGTCTGGCAAGAGCTCCCAGCAGCCGGTCCGCGCCTGGAGGGCCACAAAGCTGTTTGCAGCGGTTTGGACATTTTTACATTCGGAGGCAGGGGCCGGGGTGGACAGGTGGGTGAGGAAGAGCCAAGGTGGCATGTATGTGGCTTTTTTTTGGGGCATGTCGGGGCTGAGAATGCGTGCGTGCCTCACGTGCACCCGATTGAGGTCACAAGCTTGTGGGTCGCTTCGAAGGCCCGCAAGTCTCAGTGCACCGGCTGGCCATAGGGAAAGGCTCAGCTGGCTCCAGCAGCGACTCAGATGGCTCCGGTTCTGAGAGCTCTGCTGTGACGGAATAATTCGTTGCATGTGCATTTCGCCATCGCACGCTTGCATTGAAAGCCTCGTAGCCAGTTCGCACAGCACTACCTCGGGGGACCTTGTCCTGCACGCCCTTATCCTCTTCCGTGTGCGGGCTGTGCCATGCACGGCAAGATTTTCGGCGATAGGTCCTTGTATACATGACCAACGCAAGCTTGGGCAACATCTAGGATGCCCTTATCCGAAAACGCCAGCGTATGGACCCTGCTGCAAGGAATGAATGCACGTTCATGCTGGCCTCAGCTCCGCGACTCCAACACTCCACGACTCCTCATCCACAGCCATGAAAATCCATGACTTGAGAACATGATAAGTGCGTTTGCAACGGAAGCAAGGAGCGTTTTACAGGCTGGCCGAATTTTTGGTCAGGTCAAGATCTGGCAGGGCTCTTAGGGCCTCAGGGGCTCTCAAGTTGCTCAAGCGCAGCTACGACAGTGAATTCACGGGCGATCAGTAACTCAGCCCCTTCAATGTAACACTGTATGAAACATGCTGAGGAATATGCTCCATTGGCCAAAAGTTCAGACAGGGTACACGGACGGGTGCCAGCCTTGGAATGCCCAGGCTGATCGCCTCGCCGCCTCCGCAGAGTACCGGAAGTGGGTGTGAAGCCCAGCTGAGGCCCATACCAGCTCAAAGTCTTATAGGTTTCTCTTGGTACCCCCGGAAAACCGCTCTTGTTTCCCATGATTGGGCAGGCATCTTTACTCCAAACCAGTGTTTCTCTGAAGGGTGGGAGGTTCAGCGGATGTTCGAAACAGCAGAAAACAGGAACCACAGTGGGGCCAAACATTTGTTCACTCCCCCAGTGCATGGACTTGATACTTTTTGGGACAGCCATTTCAATGGCCACCGACAAGTTTGGACTTGTTCTTTGGCCAACCCACTCAGCAAGTGAGTTGTGAAAACAGCTTGGGTGACCAGCCCAGCAAGCAGCCCCGGCGACATGAGGTGAGGGAAGCGAAGCTGGAGCTGAAGCGGCTCGCCCAGCCTTCTCGCACCTCTGCGAGTGAGTCTCTGTGTCTGCGTGCCTCAGGCCCGAAGAGGCTGCCGCCTGAGTGCTGGTGTTTGGCGCGGCGGCTGGGCCCCGCAGCTGGATGCGCTCAGGCTTTGCCGTCCTTCACCGAAGTGTGGGTGGAGCTGAACAAGACCGGGCCTGAGTTCCACCCGAGTGTAGCTGTGCTTACCCCATCACGACCAGCCAAGGCCTTTGAAAGTGCCTGCGCCCAAAGGAGCGCGTTTCTGGCGGGACATCTTGGTCATTTGGGATGCAGGGATGTGTTCGCACAATAAATCACAGCACCCGTGTTTGTAAACTGCGGCGTTATGGAGGCTCACCGGACTAATGACATCTGGATGCCTTGGGTGTCAAAACGGTCGTTGGGGCCGGCGTGAAGCAGTGGGGGGCAGTCGCAACTTGCAGGGCGCAAGGAGCTCAAGGAACGGCTCGCAGCCCAGCCTGGCCTTTTGGCCTGGCCTTCCGTGGGCCGAGCTCCAAGGTCCAAGAGCCGAAGCAGAAGGCCAGCGCGCGCCAAGCCTTGGCCCCAGTGCCAGGCGTTGGGTCTGACTCCAAGTAACTCAAATGCCTGCATTATTTGAAAGAACACCCTACACACCTTGCAACTAGGGGTGGGGCAGCCAAAGCCTTCAGCAAAGCGGATTTGACCCTGTGCTGCAGTCCTTGCGTTCTTGCACGTGTTTGTGCTGGGCAGGTGGCACACAGCCAGAGAGGCCGTTGA
Organism: Effrenium voratum; assembly: GCA_963377175.1. NCBI lineage: Eukaryota > Dinophyceae > Suessiales > Symbiodiniaceae > Effrenium > Effrenium voratum. The sequence continues at coordinate 194,942 of CAUJNA010003478.1, forward strand.
CTCATGCCATTCGCCGTGCCTTGGGACCACCGTTTCAGAACTTGAGCTTGACAGACCCTGGAGCTGCTCCTGTCCAGCCTGAAGCTCCTGAAGGCAGGCCCGGAAGCTTGTGGGATGCGTCGTGGGAGCGTTTCAATGCTGCGGACTCACTTGCGGAGATATACAGAAAAACCGAGAGTCGGAAATCCATCATTTGAAGGATTGCTCTGCAAGTATGCCACGAGAGACTGCGTGGTCTAAGGAGAAGTCTTCAGATGGCAGGGCAGTCCACAGCGGCGAGCTGTTGGATGCGATGAGGTGCTAGCTGATTGAGTGGGGAACATCGGGGGACACAAAAGACACTTAGACTTAGAGTCAGGATAGTCAGGTTGGTAGAGTGTTTTGGCCGGTGCTTGTTTGCTAAAACATCCACTTGACTCACAACCTTGCAAGGAGGCGAAGACCAAGCTTTGCCATCAAGGAGACGCCTTTCCAAAGGCTGAACTCTTTGTTGCTGCCTTGGTGTTGAATCGCGGGTTCCCGAAGCAGGTGTGTCAGGTGTGTCACACTTGCCAGTGCGGGAGCTAAGGCTGCAGCTGGCTGCGCAGGCACCATGCCGCAGCGATCCAGCTATTAGCCCATTCATTTCTGTCAGGATGCCTGGGTGCTCATGAACAGCTCGGGAAGAAACACAAGCGCTAGGCCCTTGTTCTGCGGTGTGCGAGGCTGCAGTATCGCCTGAATGCTTTGCAGGGCCTGGACTGCGGACTCTCGTGATGCAACATCAGATTTCCACCGAGGTAAAGATACTGAACTTGCCGCGTGGCTCGTCCCAGAGTTCAGACCTGAGATTGCCAGGTACGCCCACCTGAGAATCCGATGGGCAGTAGCAATTTTGAAATGCCCTTCACTTGAACAAGGGGTTGGGAGAGGCACAGGCCCACATGACGCATGACCTGGGCTGCCCTGAGTTAGGTGTGGCACGCCTAGCTGATTCTTGGGCTGGGCAGGACGCAGCAGGGCTGCTCCCTTTGGACTTTGATGCCAGCCACTTTTGAACAATCAACTTCGAGTTGGAACTTGGAACGTTAGAATTTGGCCAGGAGCGCATTGTTCTAGAGCCAGCGGGCAGGCCTGTGTTGAAGGAGCCAAGGGTTTGCAGTTTGGCGCAGGGACCTCGGTGAGCTGCGGTTTGAGCTGAGATTGTGTCTAAGAAGATCTTGCAATGGGGTTTGCGCGCATGCCGTGACTCCCGCCGTTCCGCTGCGGCCGTTCGAAGGCTAAAGCCTGCGCCGACAGCTGACCCCTTGGCGGAGTTTGCTGCAGAGGCGCGGCGATGGCGCTCAGCGCTGGGGCTTACGGCTTAGCCTGGGTTACAGCTCCACGATTTAAATCACAGATGTTGAAACGACGTTAAACCCCGGCAAACACATTACGGCGTCCAGCCGAAGTTTTGCTTCTCATCTCTTGCTATTGGCGTCACAACAAACAAACTTGCACCAGGCGAGCATCATTCATGCACCATGCGCCGCGTGCAAGACACCAAGGCAGCTAGCTCACAATGTTTAACTTGCTGCGGGCATCCTCATCTTCTGCTGCCTTCATTTGGCGGGTCGCTGCGGCCAAGATCCTTTTTCTGCCATGTCTGCTCACGCTACGTTGCGCCGCTCCCGCCGGGCTGCGCGTTTGCATTGGCAGCTTTCTGCCCTGCTGTCGTGGTTTGGTTTGCCACGTTTGAGATTTGAGGTTCGCACGTGTCCCCGTCCAGCTCCCTCTTCCCCGTTGCAATTGCGCTGGCTTCTTTGTGCCCTGGGGAAAACCTCCCCTCCATTCCCCTCCTGTTGCGTTTGCACTGGCCACGCTGATGCTCTGATCGTGTATCTTGTGCCGCTGGCGTGTGACATTTAACCCCGAGCAGGAGCTGCGGGCAAGCCAGGCTGCGGAAATAGATCTACAACAAGGAATTGACTCACGGGCATGCCGCCGAAGCCAGGTTGATGACATCTGCGTGCGAACAAATGCAAAGCCCTTCGTCCAACGCCCTGCCCAATCTAAGTTTGCCCATTCTGGGCCTACATAGCGCATTTCAGACAGGTAAGGGCTGGTGCCGATTGCGGCCTGTCTTGAGACCTTCCATGGAGTGACGGGATTCGCACAGATCGTGTGTTGAAATTGGGCTGTCCCGAGGGTAGCATCACCTACCTCCGGGAGCAGGAGGCTTCTGGCCTGGTGGCGAGGCCGGAGCGCTCGAGGCGAGTTCTTGAGGACGAGGGGTTGGTCTTGGGGGGAGCTTTTCTCAGCCCCCTCATTCCACGAGGCATGACCTCCGACCAGTGACGCCTGAGCGTCGGGGCTCCTGAAATTGTCAGTTGACCCTGGGTCACGCCGCAACGCTTTCCAGTGCCATGGGCAAGAGAGAAGCAGGTACGCCGTGCATGACTGGGAATTGGGATGTAGCTTGTGGGATCTCGTGGGGCACTGCTGACCGCGGCTTTGGGCTTTCAGGCTGGGCGTGGCAAGGTCGTGCTGCGCGGGTGTGGGCCACATGGGCCATGGTCGGTGGCAGCAGCACAGGCTGTGCCGATGACGTTCCGAGCAGACGTGGTTGGGTGTCTTGTCTTTGCTTCACATTCCAGCCTGCCCAGATGCGCTGTCATGAACAAACAAGATGGGTTAGGTGCAAGCGGCGCAAGTTTGTTCAAACTGAGAGAGCAAGTGTGGCATGGTGGTCAGTGTTGCCAGCACAGTTGCAAGCATTTGTGGATGCCCCCTGCCTTGCTCTGAACCCCACTGAGGTATGATCATGACTTTCTGCTTGGCCCAGTCATGTTTCAGATCCGCGTCTCTTCCGAGACGCGGGTGCACTTCATGTGGCAAAGGTTCAACGCATTCAAACACTTGGCGGACTATTTGCGTCATCGCTTCCCGTCACTGCCGAGTGTCAAGCGAATAGGCGGGGTGCGAAACAAGAAGCCATTTCGGGCCTTCACGGCACTGTGGTTGATTTGCGGGCTGCATGGGTGTCGGCGGCTTCTTTCGTAAGTGGTTCGTACATTTGAGTCTCTTATGATTAGAAGAGTTGCCCTTGTCAGGCCGTTTCTGGCAGAAGGCTCTGCACTACCGCAAGTTCCTGCAGGTCAGGCAGCGGACTTTGACAATATTTTTGCAAGCAGCACTGGCGGCGGATCCCGAAGTGGAGGCGGGAAGGGGAGAAAGCAGCGTGATTCATGATCGCTTGTTCTCGCCATACTTGCTCTAACATATCAATTCTGCATCCGCATTCCATTTCCAGGTGACATCAATTCTCTGCCGCACTCCTCAAGCAAACTTCTCCAATGCTCTGACTCCTCAAGCAGCCTCGTAAAAGCAACAAAAAAGAGTTTCCAAAACAAACCAAACTCCAGGCCCCATGGGGGGTGTCTCCAGGATCTGGGGCCAGGGGTTTGCACTTTGTTTTGGACAACTCGAGGTTCTTCTCATTTTTCTCAAAAACAAAACTTCGAGTTTTCTACAAACATGCCGGACAAACCAAGAATCCAGGCCCCATGGGGGGGGAGTCTCCAGGATCTGGGGAGTGGGGTCTGTTTCTTTTGTCTTGTTTTTTGCTTTTTTTGGGAAAGCTTGAGGTTCTTCTCACTTTTCCAAAAAAAAAACACACCACCTGAGTTTCCAAACAAATCCGACAAGCCAAAATTCCAGGCCCCATGCCATGGGGGGGGTGTCTCCAGGAGTGATTTTGTACATTCACACAACTGTGTGCGACCAGGCGCCTTGAGCTGGATCAAAACCGGATTCACAAGAATCTGGTAGCGGAGCTTAGTCTCCTGCTCTGACGCACGGCCCCTGCGGTTCACACCGCTCGCTCGCCCGCGGGGCGCTGCTATGGACGTGAAGCTCGCCTTTGGCATCCTTCTGTCCATCCTGACCGTGAGTCAGAGGATCTCACCACACACCAGCACTGAGGAATTTGACTGCATGGCCCAGCCGCAAGCTAGCTCTGGCATTCCCCTCGGCGAGTTCCGCAAGGACTGCCCGCCGGGCTGGGGACCTGGCCACGCCGAGTACCCGCTGAAGCTGTTCTTCCAGAAGCTTAGGCTCTGGTACCGAACCTACGAAGGACCAGACGAATGTGTGGGTCCTCTCGTTGCTGGAAGGCTTCAAGGGCAAGCTCAGAGGCTGGCGCTGGAGCTGAAGCTGATCCGCCCGGACGGCACCTATGACCAGGGAGACGATGCGCTTGTCAGGCTGAGCACCGATGAAGTGCGGGACCCATGGATTCGACCATCATCATACAGCGCAGCATTCCATCGGGCGTTCAAGCCCTGTGTGACAGCTTGAGGGACTGTTTCGGCCACACGGATGAGGAGCAGACCACGAGAGCACTTGACGCTTTCTTTGAGTACCGCAAGCAGTCCAACCAGACCCTGGCCGAGTTCAACACGGAGTGGAATCTTCGCCTGGAAGATGCAAGGAACCGAGCAGGTCTGGAGCTCAACCGGGTGGCTTGCTCATACCTCTGGCTGAAGCAGAGCACGCTGTCACAGCGCTACGTGGATGACCTTCGTCTCCAGGTGCAAGGTGATCTTGGACGGTTTGATGAGCTACGGACGCTGGCTCTACGTCTCAGTCACCGACATGATCAGCATGTCAGCAAGGGCGACATCTTCTACGAGACCGAGAACGACGAGGGCGAGAACAGCTGGCCATCGGAGGCATACGCCTTCTACGATGACGACTGGGGGACCGAGCCATTTTGGTCTTGGTCTGAAGACGACTACTATTATTACGGTGACTACGACTATGATGAGAACGAGCTCTATGAGGGCCTCGACTACTACGAGTACGACCCAGCCTCGGAGACCCAGGAGGAGAACGAGGGCAACGAGGCGAGCCTGGAAGAGATCGAGGAGAACGAGCTCTACTACAAGGGCAAAGGCAAGAAGGGCAAGTCTTCTGGAGCCATGGGAGTAGGTTGCTACATCTGTGGTTCCAAGTGGCACTACGCCAAGGACTGCCCCGTGTCCGAGAACAACAGGCCCTATGGCAAGAGCGATGGAAAGGGACGTGGCTTTCGTCCTAAGGGGAAGTCGAAGGGCAAGTTCGGTAAAGGCAAGGGCAAAGGCAAGGGGAAGTTCCGCAAGGGCTACGGCAAGTCATGGAACCCCAAAGGAAAGGGGAAGCATGGGAACTACTTCCTCGATAGCCGCTATGACACGCAGATGCGCCATGCCCGCGAAGGACTTGCCATTGGAGGAAGGCTTGTGCACTCTGCCATCCGAACTGCACGACCGACGTATATTGGTCATGCAAGTACGGAGTACTATGACCTGGACAGCGAGCCCCTGTCCGACTCGAGAAACAGCATCAAGAAGAAGACGGTGACGTTTCAGGACGATCCATGGACCTCATCTACAACCAGCGCTTCCTCTTCTGTCAAGACTGCCCCGAAGACCGAGGACATCCTTCGCTCTGGAAGAGAATGGACAAAGGGCGCAGCTACCTCATCTACTACAACCGCATCAGAGACACAGAAGCAGCCGGTCAAGAACCTCTCCTTCCACACGCAGGTCATGTGCAACGCCAACATTCAGACAGATCCGCAGGAGCTGACCGAGATCTTTCACTCTGTAAGAGGACTGCGGAGAAGAGGCCTCACCATCGACCCTGGAGCGGCCAATGGCCTCATCGGCAGCGAGACTCTTCGCGACCTACTTGAACACTGCCGAAATGCAGATCGAGTACGCGCTGGCCTGCGATGGAACTATGAGAAGAATTCGTCCGTGACGGGCATCTCAGGATCCTCGGATACCACCTTGGGAGAAGTGATGGTGCCTCTGCCGATGCTGAGTGGGCTGGAGGACGCCTGCTACACGGCAGATGTGATCGGTGGATCCGGATCTCTGTGCCCGGCCTTGATCGGCAATCCGAGCCTCGTCAAGATGAAGGCTACCATAGCCACGGCATGGTTTGACAACCGGGATGGCTTGCTGATCATCCCAAAGATCGAGGCGCCGGGTGAACATCATACGCTACGACTACTCCTGACTGATTCAGGCCACTACCTTCTGCCGCTGGATGAAGAACCTGACTCTAATCAGGAGAACAACCAGGCGGGACGCTTCTTGACGGACGTGGCAAGGCAATGTGCTCATCGATGGTCAGATCAGAAGCACAACTACTACGTCCACTCCTGCCTGAACAACCCGGAGCTGAAGCGGAGTGAAGAGAAGAAGATCAACTACGACAAGAACGAGCCGGTCCACACGGCCAACATGGAACAGGCGCCAGATCATCACCAAGAAGATCCACCAGACTCCATCGAGATAGTGGATGATCACGAGGGAGACGAACCCGAGGACTACTGGGAAGTGAGTTTCCAGGAACACGGTATCCAGATTGACCGAGTCCACGTACGTCCACGAGCACGACTCTTTAGCCCAACCGATGTGGAGCTTCCTCCAGGAGTCCGTGCCGATGTGCTTCGTGATGAGCGGCAGTCGACCTTGGTGGTGCCTGGAGAGGCGGAACCCAGGCAGATACAGGACAACTGGCGCGTGGACAACCCCATCGTTGGCTTCACTTGGACCGGAAGGACCAGATTCTGGAGCGCACCAAGCTCGAACGACCTCAACTACTCCAACGAATACCCCATGACCTATGAGGGCGACTACTACCCGGACGGACTGGAAGACAACAAGATCTCCAGGCTGAACGCCCACTACAAAGCAGTACCTGAAGAGTTCTACAACAAGTCCAGCCGACCTGTCCTACGACCACAGAACTTCCAGCGATGGAAGAAGCAGAGGCAACGGAAAGCCAACCTATGGGAATTGTGCAGTGGAAGCGGGAGATTAAGCTGGATTGCCTTGGTCTCCGGTCTTGTCGTGGCGAATCCCATAGACTATCGGTACGGTTGGGACTTGGCCAACAAGGAACACCAGAACATGATCCTGGAGATGCAGGACATCCTGAACCCGGACGTCATTGCGATAACACCGAGCTGCAGACCGTGGACTGTCTCTGCGAACAGAAGGAGCAAGGAAGAGACTCGACGGCTTCGGGAAGCAGAGCGTCCAGTTCTGGAGTTCCTCGTGAAGATCTGTTGGCGACAACATGAGAAAAGGCGTGGTTTCTTTTGGGAACAGCCTTGGGGATCAGCAATGTGGCGGAATAGCCCACTGGCGTGTATCCAGGACATCCCCGACTGTCGACCACGGGTACGCACTGACCAGTGCATGTTTGGCTGCACCAACGAGTCGCTTGAACCAATCCAGAAGGCCACGGGATTACAAGCAAACATCACACTACGGAAAGCCATCAACCGATGCACTGGACATGGCGGTCGGAAACACGCACAACTTCAAGGCAGCTCCAACGGCAAACTGCGGACCACGCAGGCAGCTGTTTACCCTGGACGCTTCTGCAAAGCCATTGTGGCCGACATCATGAAGTACATCCAGGGCAACAAGTCAGGAGCGCCACAGACAACCTACCTCACGAACCACCAACACACGGAGATCTACTACAAGTGCGAAAGATGCAGACTTGGACGAGCAGCACCGCCGGACATGGAACATACCCTTGTTCCGAGAGAATGCAGGGTAGCAGCATCACTACCGACCCCTGCATCTTCGACAGCTCAGGTACCAATCAGAAGAGCAGTGACTACTCCTCTTACAGACTTGGTTCGGGAGTTCAAGGACCAAGCTCTTCGTTCACGCGCGGTCGACGAAGTCAGCATCAATGCAGCAGATGAGTACCAGTTCACTGCGGTCGAGATGATCACTTTGAAGTACCTTCTGAGCAAGCTGATCAATGATTCCATCAGCATCATCTTTGCCAAGACCGACAAGTACACTCACTGGAATGAAGACCCGATCTACCTTTCCATCCTCAAGCAACTGTTCCGGAAGTCCCTCACTGTCAAGGGAGTGTGCTGCACTCTACATGCAGAGATGATACCAACTCCGATGCCGTATCTGAGGACCTCAGCGGCTCCCCTACGCATTGTCATCAAGGGAGATGTGAAGCGATGGTCGATCTCTGCCCTGGAGGACATCCGGACCATGACCAACGAGCAGCTGCATCAACGCAAGCTCTATGAGGACTGGATGATCGTCATCTACGGCCATGAAGGTGACGGCAAGGACTACTGGGAAGTAGACCACAACCGGGGCAAGGTCGTCCGCTTTCACATGGAGCCCAGGAAGGCCCTCTTCACGCCAACGAATGCATCCTGCCAAGTGTCTGTCGACAAGCTAGCTGAGACAAGAACTACGCACGCCACACCTCACGAACTATCAGGACCTCGTCTCACGGTGAAAGACAACTGGACGCAGCGAGATGCACATCGGCTGGCATTGGATGGTCAGAGCTGGACAGGCACTACGGAGTTTGACATACTCGAGGCAGCCGATCCACAAGAAGCTGCAGACCCTGTCCAGCGGCTAGCGGAAGCAGGGCCGGTCAGAGAAGAAGAGGAAGAAGAAGGTGCAGAACAACAGGAGGACCACGACGAGATCACTGGGCGGCCTCTACAGGCACCTATGCGGCCACTCTATGATTTCAGGCGAGTTCTCCAGCGGCTTCCACGGTTAGTCACGGCAGACAAGGACCAGGCGAGAAGATTGATCCTGGGCCTACATCAACGCTTCTGGCACGCGAACATCAGCGACATGCACAACCTGCTGACTCGCTCTGGCATGCCCAAGGACGTCTTGGACCTCATCCCCGAGGTGATCGCTCATTGCCAGGTGTGCAAGAAGTACAGCAAGGTGTCATCAAGACCACGAGTTCGCGGACGGCACGTGGACGTGTTCAACCAGGAGCTGCAGGCAGACATTTTCTTCCTTTGGGAGGAAACATTCTTCATCATGGTGGACGTGGCCACGCGGTACAAGTCCGTGGTGAAGATCCCAGGGAAGGACCTGAAATCCCTGCAACACGCATTGATGCGCTACTGGATGCGATGGTTTGGACCACCGCGTACCATTGTCAGCGACCAGGAGTCGGCATTGATGTCTGTGGAAGCAGCGGTGGAGTTTGAAAGGTTCAGCATCATCAGGCGACCAGCAGGAACGACCCGCGGGCATCTGGGATCGCAGAAGACTGCGACTGGCCTGGTGGAGAAGCATGTGGACCTGACCAAGCTCACCATGCTGAAGATGAGATCGGAATGCGAACGACAAGGTATGGAGGTGAACCTCAACGACCTTGCAGCGGAGGCGGCAATGGCCCAGAACCTGACGATCAACGTGGGCGGCTACACGCCTCACATGGCGGTCACGGGCACGCTTCCGTACCCGTTCTTTGACATCGACTCGGCCGGCATCATGGCAGTCGCAGGAGCAGCGCAGGACAACCTGTCAGTGTTCGAACGAGCACTTCGTCTACGGCAACTGGCGATGACTGCCGCGACTCAATCAATCATGGAGTCGAGAATTGCACGGGCGGCAAAGACGAGACCTCAGCAGTTTGACCTCACGGACTTCAAACCCGGAATAACCGAAGTGGAGTTTCATCGAGAAGGAGCAGACGATTACGGATGGAGAGGACCAGCAACGCTGTTGAAAATCTCCGAAGACCAGGGCACTGCAATCCTGGACTACCAAGGCAAGCCCTATCTCGTACCACTTCGAGTAGTGCGACACTTCAGAGGGGTCTTTCTCACGAACATTGAGGAACAGCACAAGAACGAGACCGAAGGATGGCAATCGCTACGTCAACTGATGGCAATGGCTGAGAAGCAACCGCCCTATCAGCTGAGCACCTACGGCTACATCCTCACCTCAAAGAAAGACTGGATCAAGGTTCCAAAGAACATGGAGGAGGTAGAGAGGACTGAGCTCTATGACCTCATTCAGAAGGCGGCGAAGTACATCATCAAGGACGAGTGCCACTGGCAATTGGGGTCCGCAAAGTGGCGACGCCACATGGAACCACGGGAACTCTGGTGATGTGGCAGAAGAACACCATGAAGCTTGTCATCTTGCAGCACCTTAGCGACACCCCGCTCGCCACAAAGAAGATGACTGCTCATGAGCGAGACACCATGTGCTTCATTTACTTCTACCACTACGAGGACCTGTGGCAGGAAGAATCCACAGCCACTCCCAGGACACCGTCTGCACGGATCGAAGATATGGATGTGCAGGACGACATGGAGGTGCAAGACACCAGTGGAGATGCCGTCAAACGAGCTCTACCTGAATCTCGACGAGTGGAGCTCAGGACAGCACCGAAACGGATGCGGCATGACTACTACCACTACGACGGAGAGAACAGCATGGAAGTTCTACTAACGAGAATGGAGAGAAGCGCCATAATCTCTTCTACTTCGGATCCAAGGATGAACACCTTCTCCGAGCAGACCTGCTTCGAGGAGGAATCTTCAAGGCGGAGAGCGACAATGCAGGCATCACGGAGGAGGAGATCTACCCCATCTGGGATCAGGTGGAAGAGGCAGACCGGAAAGAAGTGAGTCAGTTCATTGCTGAAGGAGCATTCCAGAAGGTGAAGAAGCAGCACCTCGAGGAGAACACGGTCTTCATCGACGCCATTTGGGTTCGGAAATGGAAACCACAACCCAAGGGCAAGATCGTCAAGAGCAGACTATGCGCCAGAGGATGCTTCGACCCATACAAGAACGCCATGGCCACAAGATCTACCACGGCGACCCGGCTTTCGCAGAAACTGCTGCTCTCGATCGCCGCAAACCAAGACCACAAGTTGGAATCGTGGGACGTCGCCGGCGCCTTCTTGAAGGGCCTCACCTATGAGAAGCTCTATCAGATGCTGCGGAAGCTTGGCATCCGAACGGTGGAGAGGAAAGTGGTGGTCACACCACCGATGAACGTGTGGAGGCTGTTGGCCGAGCTGAACCCCAGTTTCTACGTCCCGGTGGAGGAACTGGATGAGTGGGCGCTGGTATGTCTGAAACCAGTGTATGGACTATCTGAAGCCCCTTTGGCATGGCAGCTCTACCTGCACCAGTATTTGACAGAGCTCGGCGGCCAGAGATCCTCATTTGATGAGAACTTCTGGTTTTGGCCCTGTAAGGCAAAACCCCAACACAGCATTGCCTGGCCGGAGGCAGCTCTGACGACGCATGTCGACGACCTGGCCACGAGCAGCAAGGAGAAGTGGCTGAACGAGAAGTTCAAAAGCATGGAGATCAAGTTTGGGAAGCTGACCAGAGAGACCTTGCCCTTCCAGCACTGCGGCTGTAAGTATAGCAAGATCCCGGACGGCTTCCGAGTGGACCAGGCCGAGTACGTGAAGACGTTAAAGAATGTGGACGTTCCGAAGGACAAGGATGACCAGACGGATTTGGACGCCCACGGCATCCACTTGTTACGGGCAGCCATTGGCAGCCTGATGTGGTGTGGAGTGACGAGGCCAGACATCTTGGCCGAGCTGTCCGAACTTCAGTCAGTGGTCAACAGGAGCAAGATCAAGGACCTTCGGCGAGCGAACACGTTGATACAACGAACCAAGGCCACCAGCGAGGTGTCCCTGTACTTCAGGAAGATTCAATCGCCGTATCTGCGACTAGTTTGCGTGCATGATGCTTCATCGGCTACGAGCACGAAGAACTATGCGCAGGAAGGCATCATGGTGCTCCTGATGGCGGACAACATGCCACAGAACGAGGAGTCCATTAAGTGCACCGATTACCAGGTGACGAAGTACATGTGCGGCACGGCACACCTGCTTCATGCTCAGAGCACGAAGGCAAAGCGGATCAGCTACAGCACCACCCACGGTGAAACTTTGGCAGCGATAACAGGACTGGAGTCATCGACGATGGTGAGTACCAGACTGGCGGAAGTGACCTATGGAAGTGTCAAGCCGACACTGCTTCAATTGCTGGTGGTCCAGGAGAAAGGAAGCGAGAACTTCCCCGTGGACGCCTACACAGACTGCCGGGACTTCTTCGAGCTGTGCACCGGGCATCGAGCCCTACCTCAAGACAAGAGTCAGAGGATCTACATCATGGTGCATCGTGAAGCTCGCGCAGCTGGACGGTTGAGGTGGATTGGCTTAATCCCCACGGAATGCATGACCTCAGATGCACTGACGAAGACCATGACGTCAAGCTGTCTGATGGAGTTGCTGACCGCAGGAAGAGTGCGCTACTTCAATGCGGGCCACAATGTGGAGTTGAAGAAGTTGCCGGAGCTTGAGGACTTCGACGAGGAGGACCTCATCGAGGGAGACAACAAGCTGATGGCAAAGAGGAAGAAAGAGACGAAGAAGGCTGACGCCTACTGGTGCTACCTGATGGGCGCACCCCTGCTACACCAGCCGAGAGGCATGCTGCTCTACGGCATGGTCACGATGGCGGCCAGCACGGCCACAGATGAGAGAAAGGAGAACCTGGAGGACACTGGACATGTCCTTTTGTACATCGCGATTGCAATTGTCATTGGAACCCTCATGATGGAGCACGTGTTGAAGTACGTGCTGAAGAAAGCCACCAAGAAGCGAACGGATGCTGAAACTCAGACTCAGCGCCGGGAACACTTGGATACCTTCATCATGCAGGGCAACACTACATCGAGGACATACAGCACAACTACCCGACCTGAGAGCCTCGTGGTTACGAGGAGCGGGAGTTGTTACCACAAGAAAAGCTGTGGACACATACAGAACCGCGTAGTCACCTCATTCCAGCCATGCAAGGATTGCATCGGCTAGTCACAACAACTCCGGAGCAAAAGCGGAGTGATTTTGTACATTCACACAACTGTGTGCGACCAGGCGCCTTGAGCTGGATCAAAACCGGATTCACAAGAATCCAGGAGCTGGGGCATGAGTTTTTTGTTGTTGTTGAAAACTCGGGGTCTTTCACACTTTGTTTGGACGAACCTTGCCATGGCGGTCCCTGAGGTTTCTGTTGTTTTGTTCCTCGTGTCTGCCGGAAGTGAAGTCTCCACTGCACACCCTACCCCTTTGTATGAAACTAGTATTCCTTTAGTATTGCACTTGGGCAACCTGTCTTGGCACACGCATCCTGGATTGCAAGAACCCTACATCACAAAGCTAATACTGGGGGAGTACTCGGGGAACTAGGAGAATGCTAAAGGAATAGGGGGAATATGAAGGGAGTAATGGGGAATTCTCAGAGAACAAATGAAAAGGAATGCAACCGGAATACCAAGATAATACCGCGAGAATATTAAAGAAGTATTTCTAGGGACACGCCGAGGAGATAATAGGGGAAAACTATCTTGGAAAGGGAAATGCTAGGAAAATACTAGGGGAATGCCGGGAGAGTCGGGCAATATTATGGGAATACTAGAAAGGAACAGGGGAACTCTAAAGGAATACTCAGGCATAGGGAAGCACTTGTGAGTGTTTTGGCTGTTTTTCTTTGGTCTTGGGCCCCTTTGGGCTCCTTGAGTCTCAAATTGCTTTTAGCGCGACATCATGCAATGAGAGCGTAAAACAGGACAACCGCGGCGCCATGCGGCTTTGTCACATCCTGGCAGCGGAGCCTGCCGTCTTTCCCTCAGTAAGATGCTGACTGCTGAGGATGAATCACCTCAGGAACCTTTCCCCAATGCTGAGCCCGACGCCGAAGGCGATCGAGCTCACCGGCCAGATCATTATGGCCGAGCGCTCCGGCAGGATCACCTAGAACTTGCTGGAGGTTCATCTGACCGCCTACTGTAGCCACGCGCCCTCGTCTGCATGTTGGATGCCGGCTCCACGCCTATGTGGCCACAGCGTGGATTTCCAGGACTTCTGGCTGGGCTTCATCCGCGGACGTCCTGTTACCTCAGTGTGATCAACATGAGCCTGAATGGCACCTTCCAAGTCCCGTGAGCTCTGCTGCTGGCAACAGCGCGCTTGGCGGATGGACGTGCTCTAAATGCGGGAGCCACAATGCGGACATCGTGCCGGAAGGCCTCACCATCACGGACATGAACGTGGAGACGGCAGTGGACGTGGTCAATCACGGCATCCGAAGAGGGTAATGTTGGACCTGCTTTAACGTGACCCCCCCCCCGAACAATGCAACCAGTCAGCGGGACCCTCTTTGGGGAAACCCTGAGGGTCTGGGTGGGACTTTCAAGTATTTAGTTTTGGCAGACTTGAGTTTCCATTTGATTTAGCATTGCTGGAGCTTCCTTTTGAGATTTGGAACTGAGTTCCTATTTGATTTAGTATTGCTGGAGCTCCCTTTTGAAAAAAAGAATTGAGTTTCCATTTGATTTAGTATTGCTGGAGCTTCCTTTTGAGATTTGGAACTGAGTTTCCATTTGATTTAGTATTGGTAGAGCTTCCTTTTGAGACTTGCTCTCAAAACCAGTTGAACATTAAAGAGGACCCCAAAACAATCACACTAAAGAGGATCAGGGTTGGTTGTGGGCAACCCCGTTTGTGTGATTGATTCACCTTGCTTTTTTGTAAAGAAGTTATCATAAATTTGATGGATTTCCTAGACCTCAGGCTAGCTCAGAACCAGCCTCCAGCTCAACAGCAGCTAAGGCTTAGTCCAGCCTGAGCCCGACCTGAGCCTGCCCAGACCAGAGAGTTGAAAACAAACAAGCCTGTACTTTTTTCGATTGTTTTGAGGAGGGGGAAAAATCATGCCACAACAGCGGACCCCTAAAACAGTCACAGGATCCTGAATTACGAAAAAAAGACACAATAGATGCGACTTTCATTAAAGCGGGCGTAACATTAATTAAGCCCAATAAATATGAGATCGAGAGGCGAGAGTGAAGATCCCACGGATGATCCCGCTGTTGGTCCTTGTGATGATGACGCCGGACCACCTGCTGTGCGGACCGGGGCATCGGCCTGCAGGCAGAAACGGATCTGTTATTTTAAGATGCCTCCTGCTGCTCCTCAAGAAGGAAAAGTCAGACAACGACGACAGAGAGCTGGGGCACTTGGAAGGTCCAAAAAGGCCGATCATAGTGCACGATGACCTCACAAACTTTGGAACAGACGAACTCGCAGGCTGGAAACGGCGCTCAAGTAGGCCGCCTTTGACAGCGAGGCGCGGGGATCGAGGCTGTTGGACCGCGTGCGGCTGAGCTTGGAGCAACAGTGGAGGGTGCTTGTGGGCGCCTTCGATCGCTGCACTACGAAGCTTCAATAGCCTGCCGCGCCGGTGTGGGGTAGAGATGGGCCCATGAACAGCAAGGGCCACGGCAAGCAAAGCCTCCAGCCGCAAGGTGGTCAAGAGGAGAACGAGATCCAGGACCTGACAAGCTGGAGCGCACCCCTGAAAAAGCCGATTACGAAGGGCGTGCGGAGGCGACGATAATGATGGGAACAATCACGAGGAACCGGAGATGGATTTGGGGGGAAATCATCGACGTGCTCAGGTTCACGGCAAAGAGGCAGCCGCGACCATCAGTCCATCATCCTTAATATGAGTTTGGGGGACAGAATGTAGGGGAACAGTTTGTTCCTCTTGGCGCAGTTTTGCGCTTTTGACGGATCTTGTTGGTTTTTGTCGGTTTTTGTCGGGAGCTTGCTGTTGTTGGTTGTTGCTGTTGTCAATTATGTTAATTGTGTGTCGTTTGTTGCTAGTTTTTGGTGCCGGCGCCTGCTTCGCATCAGCCCCGAAGAGATGGATCAAGTATGTGATCCGCACGCTGAAGCAGATGCGCGACAAGATGTTGTTCATCAAGAGGTGTCCAGAAGGCAACCGTGCGACACCAGCAGTATCCGGCCTTCAGCCGCACGCAGTTTCCCATCGTGCTGGCGCACGGGAACACCGCGCGCAAGAGTCAAGGCCTGACTGTGCGTGATGGCTGAGTGTTCGACGTTGTCGCTCAAGTGCCTTGGCCTGGCGTTTGTAGGCGTGTCCAGAGCCACGCCATAGTGCACGCAGACGGCTTCCAGGCCGCCCTGAGAGACGACTAATTACCCACTTGCCGAGCTGGAGAAGAAGAAAAAGTGGGGGACCGCCAGTCTTTTGACGCACGGCAACTCCTGGTCTTCCGCAGCAAAGACACCAGAATCATGGTCAAGGGCAAACCTGCCTTTTGGAAACGCAGACCGCCTTCATCCGGCAGCGGGCGCATGGTGGCGACTTCCCTGACCAGAGATGCGTTTCCGGCAGCCTGCAACGGTAGTCAGACCTCTACGAAGTCAGGATTAGGATTGCCAGAGCGAGATCCTCATCATGATGACGAGCTATGGCTGGTGAAAACTACAGCGGCCAAGAGTCACGCGGCAAGCGAAGCCAACGCAGCAGACAAGGCCGTGGACCGCCTCGTGACCAACTGTGCGCAGATGACATCAGGTGCGTCCCCACCAACCTTCGGTGGGCAGGCAGACAGGCCCTAGAGTCTCAGACTACTTTTTGCTACATCATGCAATGAAAGCGCGAAACCGGCTTTGTTACATCAGTACTAAGGGTGAACGCTTGTAAATACTGGGCGAATGATGAGGGAATATTTGGGGAATACTTTGAGAATGCTAAGGGCGGACCGGGGGAATAGGGTGAATACTAGCAAAATTGAGGGGCTACTTGTGGAACACTGAGGACAAGCTAGAGGGTGTACCAAGAGAATGCTAAAGGGATACCATTGAGGGACTACTAGTCAAACACTGAGGGAATACTAGAGGGTATGACAAGAGCACGCTACGACTGCTCCGGCCAGGCCAAAACAAGCCTTAATGCTTCATATTATGTTGGAAACACAACAAATTTGCTACGTTTGCAAACTTTCATAACTCCACCCCGCCCCGCTCTTGTTTTCCGCCCGTGGCTGTTTCAGGCACTGGGTCTCGCTTCATCATAGCAATGCCTGTTTGAGCTGCGCACCTTTACTCCGGCATCCTTAAGCCAAATCAGGATGTGGTGCTTCGCGAGTTCCTGGGCATCCCATACGAGACCTGCGAAATGTTGCCGAGGACAGCTGACACTGCATGCCCGCGCGAGGGCTGAAGTCTTTGTACGCCTGCCAGGGATGCTGAGGAAGAGATGCAGGCCCTTCCGGAGCCTGTGACCTCGCGAGGGAGAGCTTGTTCCAGCGCAGATGCTGGGCAGCCAGCTGTGCGCAATGACATACAACTACTCAGGGTGGTTGCAGGGTGTGAAGTCGATGCCAGCTTCTTTGCGTTGCAGCGGGCAGCTGAGGACAAGTTTGTGCAGCCGCACCACACCTATAGGCCCACATCCTGGATAGGAGCTATATGCGTTGGGCTCGGCTTGGCTTCCCCCATGAGAAAGTCACTGAACTGCAAAGTCCAGATATCTCAGAGCTAGTCGCATCAGTCGCATCATTGATTTGGGAATCGGGACTTCACAAGGGGATCTCCGTTTTTTTTTTTTACATATATACATATATATATATATATATGCCGCTGCGTATTGTACACAAACACGCAAATAGCAATCTAGGATTTCCTTCTTGAGCCCCTGTGTGAGCTTTGGCAACAGGGTGGCGCAATGCTGGTTTGAGTCGTCACGTAAGGCCACTGCCAGGATCACAAGCTGAGAACACGCGCCGCGCGCATATTCGCGCATGGAAAGCTCGCACAATTTCACACTTGCACCAAGGAAGCAAGTAAGCAACCAACCAACAAAACAAACCAGCAATCAACCAAACAAACAAACGAACGAACAAACGAAGTTTAAGTAGCTCCGCTCTTCAGTTTGACCAGCGCAGAAAAACAGCGCTGCGGGGTGTCGTGTCTTGAGCCCAGTGGGAGGAGACTTCCGGCCAGATGATATGTTTGATCCTGATGAAGGCCGCTTGGGCCACGAATGGCCACAGATGTGCCAAGCCAGACTTGAAACATGAGGTCCTGTGCAGCGGTGCTTGTCCTCACCGCAACTCGAGAAATCAGCCCTGGAAGATGAGGAGCTGCAGCTCTAAGCATTCACATGGGCGATAAACACAGCATTTGCGCCTTGTACACTTGGTTCCTCTTGCTTGCCTTTGCGAAGCTTGGTGTGCTTGTGGCACGCATCACTTTCGGCCCACCTTCCCAAACCGCACGCGCAGGAAGCTTCCAGGATACTTGCACAGGATGATCGCTTCAATGGCTTTGCCGTGCCATGGCCTGCATTCTGTGCCTTGAGGGCAGCTAGAATTAAGGACGCTCTGGCAGGGCTTGCTGTGCTTTGCCAAAGGCTAGATAAGACGATGAGACGTCAAGTTTCAACCTGGTGCCTGTGGCCATGTGTTTTTTCTCCGCGTCACTTTCGGCTTCTCCCCCATTCTCTGTCGAGAGCAAGCGAGGTGGTCATCGCCCGGGACGTCTCTCGCGTGTTTGCCTCCCACCAGCGGATACACCACGTGCGCCTGGAGATCGCGGAGGTGCTGCGAGCCTACGCGCGCGAGGAGCACTCGACTTGGCCGGGCGTCGGGTGAGATGTTCTGGCTTTCGTAACCCCACAGAGGTCAGGATTGCTGATAGATCAACGGGCAGGGGGACACTTAGAACGTATTTATGAGCTATCTGCCATATCCTTTTACGAATCAAGCTGGAGTTGATGAATCAGGGATGTCCAAGATGGTGAGGTCAGATTGGAGGGGTCGGCTCAAGGTGTTGATTCGTTCATGTTGTGGCATGAGTCGGGGCAGGTCATTGAGATGAGGGGAAGGACAACAGTGGGATTGGAGCGGGGATGATCATAGTGGTCATCTCTTGGTGCTTTCTCACTTTGGCCAGCTTGCCCGGATGAAAACAAGCTCGTTCATTGGCGTGGTGAAGTTGGAAGGGTTAGATCAGGTTGGTCGGACAGGCCCGCAAGGGTGGTTATTGAGGCGAGGGTTGTGTCACACTGTTGGGGAGAAACCATTATACAGCTGATTGATTCAAGGCCAGCGCACGCTTTGTCACGGCTGTGCGTTCAGCATTGCAGAACTCGGCTTGGTGGATGCCCCTCCTACGGAAAGCCGATGGTGGTGCACTCCCTGTCAAGGATCCTGATCTGGGATACACGCAGGGCATGTGCTTCGCGGCAGCTGTGGTGTGCATGGGCAACGGTAATTTGGAGTCCAAGCACAAGCGCTTTGGTGGGCTGATGCGGAACTTGCGCCACTGAGCTGCGCTTGTTTTGCCAAAAGCCACTGCCAAGTTCAAACTGAGCTGACAGCCGCGAGGCGATCTTTGGATGCCAGGGTTCCCATTGGTGGAGCGGGGCGTGCCGGCGGTTGAAGCTATGCTGGCCAGCAAAGATCCCGAGTTGCTGCACCACCTGTACCATGAGGTGAAGCTGGCTCCAAGCTCAGTTGCCCATCGCTGTTTCCCCATCAGCCTGGGATGGTCTGAAGTCCCCGCGCCTTATTTCAGGCCTGCCTCCCAATTGCAATAGACCTTTGTGGCTCAATTGCTATCAATTGCTTTCCTTTTTGCCTAGGACTTGGGCATGGTGGTGCCTGGCGCCTGGCTATCTGTCTTTGGCAAGTGGCTGCCGGTGGACATCTTGGAGGATCTGGTGCCCTTTCTCGAGGAGCAAGGGGTTGCCGGCTTTGCGGCAGCCTCAGTCTTGTCGAGTGCCATCTGTTGTGACTGCTGATCTTGCCGCTAATTGGTGAAGCTTGAGCCTTCACAGCGCGTCGCAAGGTGGTTGTTACCTTCCTCATGCTACTGGCTCATCGCTGCAAGCTTTTGGACCCTCAGCTGAAGAGCACTCCCCGATTCGTGGCAAGTGTGCGACCTGCTCCTGAGCTTTGCACTCGCCAAGGCCGCCCATAGCTTGGAGGAGATCTTGCCACGCATCAACAGCCTTTCCAACGAGCCTCCGCCGGAACAGTTGCTGAACCTTTGCCAGGTGTCCATGTCGCAGCTGCGCACCGGCAGGGACTCTATGTCCTGGGTGGCCACAATGTGAGAGGCCTTTGCCGCCGCGCAAGGAATAGGACCGGGCAATTCCTGAAAGGAATGCGACGGTGCCATGGCGCCTTTTTGAGTGAGGAGCTTTTCCGGGCCCCAGTTGGCCGCACCTGGCCAGAGCTGGGCTCCCCATCTCAGTGGGTCCGTTCACTCGAAAGCGGTGCAAGTGCTTTGAAAACAAGCCCGGCAGGACGGATATTACGTTTTGTCACGGCTGCCCTTCCTGGCAGTCTACATCAGATGTGGTTTTGCAGTACTCTGGATGGACAAAGTCCTGCACTAGTTGGTAGGTGGATGGTGCAGTTCTCATACGTACTGCGTCATCCATCCCGACTGACAACTGGCGCAGTTTTGTCTATCCACAGCACTTGTCGGCGCATTGGGGTTGTGAGTGGATGGCCTTGCACACTTTTTCTTAAGAAGTGTGCCATGTGGCAGTGATGGGAGCTGGCTGATTGACCAAAGTGACCTATACCAACCATGGCCCAGGTTCGCGCCGGGCAGTGCTGGCACCTGCGAAATCTGGACGGGTGGATTGCTGGAGCCTTGGCTCCCCGTTGTGTTTTGGCACCCTGCGTTGCCCTCCGTGCGGTGGCAGACGGGCGACCTGGGGCGCATGTGCAGTTTCACCTGAGAGCTGTATTTGCCCCAGGCCTGCAGATGTTTGATGAGGCGCTGCAGGCCATTGCAATGAGCTGCCGCCGCGTGGAAATTCAGATGGCTTATTAATACTAGATGTTCGTTCAGACTTCTTCGGGGCGGCTATGCTCTTATTGATGTCCAGTCAATCCTAGTTTCTTCCAGCGCAGGACCTTTGCGAGGGTGGGCTGAAGAGCGACCTTCCCATTTTTGCATCTGCGACGCGCTTGGCATTCAGGCGAGTCTTTGCTTTGTCTCAAGTTCGCGTGGTGCATACGTGAAAGGGATATTTTGACAACGCCTCGTTGTTGCTTGACTTGTCGCCTACTCACTGCGTGCTTGTTTGCGTTTGATTCATTGGCTCGAGAGTCTCCCTGGCTTTGCCGCTAACTAACTAAGGATGCCGTGATGCAGACGCATACCGACTCGCTAACATGAATGCTTAGAAGTTAAAATTCACATGTGATATGGCTTCGAACCATTGGCCATTGCGGGGCCGCCGAATGGCAGCCAAATCAATGGTAGAAGTACAGCGGTGTGCGCAGATAATTGCTGTTTTCATTCAACCAACTCGGGGGCCACTTGAGTGCCGTTCAATGGGCGTGAGGGCTGTTTTGTGGAGCTGAGGTGATTTTGAAAAAGATGCAGCAGAGGCAGGGTTGCCGGAGCAGGCATGGGGTTTGCATAGGCTCATGGGTATGAATGGTTATTGAGTGCCCCGTACGGCCAGTTGGTGCACCAGCACATCCTCTCTTACCTTTTCTTTGTGTGATGTGTTTCCTTTGCGTGGCTTGACGCAGCAGGTTTGCAGACGCCATGCTGAATCTGACAGGGGCTTAGCCGTGAGGATGCCATTTGCGATGAACATTGCAGGGAATGTGTGTCGGCATTTTTGGCCGCCTTTTGGTGCGTCAAGGAAACGCAACAGCGGAACCCCATTTGAAGTGTCCCTGATTTAGAGAAACCATTTTTGCTTTGCAAGCTGGCAGCTTTGGCTAGGTCCTCCAGGGACTTCTCCGACCTCCTGGACGTCCGCGGCTCGTTTTTGCTTCCCCCAGTTGGGACCCGGCCGCAGTTGCACAGGAAGCCGACCGGAAAGGTCTGATCAAGGCGCGTCAGCTTGGGTTTGACAGATCCAGAGTGTCGGGCCTGCGAATTTGTGAGGGCTGGGTGCAGACCAGGTGTCTAGACGACGGGGCAAGGAAGATGCGATCACCTGGGTATTGGCCTCATGCGGCGCTTTTGATGATGGCTTTTGCAAGGGCTGGAATGGTCTCTGTGTGGAGATGTCAGGTTCAGGGGTCGTTGACGTGCCAGAGGTCGTTCACGTGAGGTACTGTTAGAGTCTTCGGTGTTGCAAGCGGCAAGCAGAATCCAAGTTTACACCAGACCTAGCCAGAAGCCAACAAGCAGACAACAGACACTCAGCAGCCGCCAACATTCAGCGTCCAGCCAGACAAGATTTTGGCAGCTGTTGGCCTTGTATTTGCTTGGGAAGCGGAGCTGGATGGGGCATGCCTCCGCTGGATGAGGCCTGGCTGGGGTGCATGTTTTACATGTCAAAAGCACGTGGGTGCACAAGCCGGACTTGCGCTTGACAAGATGTTTGAGGAATTTGGAGAAAACGTGGCATGCGTGCACAAATTTGAATTATTTGCGTACCGCGTCTAGGCATCTGGGATTGGCCAATGAGGGTGAGGGCTTTTGCGTCACTCAGGAGCCTTGCCGAGAATGGCGTGCCCGGCCGCAGCTCTGCTTCAATTGGCCGCTGGCGAGGCGCCGAATGCTGGCAGTTGTGAGCCGTGTAGACACTGAACGTCTCCACGAAAGAAGTAACAGCAACAGGCGAAGCAAGAGGAGCAAGCCAACATTGACCCCTGGATATCACTCCGCCTGTCTTCCTCGATTTACGATTGCACTCCTTAGCAATCGCCTCATAGCTAAGGAGGGTGCTTAGGAGCCAACAGCGGCCTCCCCTCACCCCCATGTCCTCCAACAAGCTACAAAGACAGTGCTCACCTTCCTTGCAAAGTTCAAATGACAAATGATCCACACGTTGTCCATTGTGAGACACCGTTTCGGTCTCGGAAGGAGCTGCGGCGCCTTGCTGGGCCGGAAGCGGCCGACGCCTTGCGGTGCCTGGCGGATGCAGGCAGATGGCTTGGGGTTGTGGGGGTTGGGTGCATGGAGGGCGCAATGAAGCATTTGCGATGCCTCGTCTGGCATCGCATCCTCATGTAGCAGCGTTTCCAGAAAGTGTCCAAAGCTCATTGCCCTGGTTTGCAAACCAGCTCTCCGCGCGCCACTTCAGCTAATTGCCAACTAGGAACACAGCTTTTATTCCGCCGTGAACTGAGAAGCGGCACAATCCGTGCATGCTAAAGACACAGAACCCGAGCCACCAATAGTGCCTGCTTTTCAGCTAGGAAACAATGCAGAAGGCTATTCTCCACTGCAGTTAGCCTCCCTAACCTGCTCTCGGGTCAACCGAGACCTTTTTCAAAGCAAGGGTTACACGACTGGCAAGAACTGCTGTGACTTCTTGGCGCAGGCAAGCTCGCTCGCCAAACCCCTGTGAACACGCGCTCACTCAGCCGAGGAATGCCGAGGATGAACCATGGTGTCCTCCCAGCCAGCTGTTTATTGTAAAGACGTCCATTTGCTATCCATCATGTTTGAAACTGTGCACGCTGCTGGTGCTGTGCTTGACTTGGGTGTGCTCATCACAATGCGAGCATGTGCGTGATGGCACGGGACGAGCTTTTTATTGCTTGAAGCAGCGCGCGCCATTGGCTGTGCGTGCTTCAAGCTTTGCTTGTGTATGACCGAGGGGGTGTCCTGAACATGTGAAGCTAATTACAAACCCGTGGTTCAAATTCTCTTCAATGCTACCTGATCTTGCACGAAACTGATACAGACAAACAGAAACATAATCCCAAACGCAAGCACAAGCACCAGCACAAACACACACACAACAAGGCATGGGTACCCGGATGAAATAGGCAGTTTTCTTCTTGAGACTCTGCTTCCCAAAACTGGGATGTGACTGCTTGTGCAGGCCTTCACGGCGGTCAAGGAGAGGTGGCAGCACTGGCACAGCAGACCCTCAAGCTGGCGCTCGCGGTGGGCGGCGATGCGGACTCTCGGCATGCGGCCATTAGTTTGCCAATCGAAGGCCATAGTTGAGAAGGCGGCAAGTGGGTGAATAATTGGCAGTTGCTGGCGTTTCTGCGAAGATCATTTGCATCAGTGCGGCCTTCTCCCCATTGCTTGGGCCGAGCCCAGGCTGACCGCATTGCCGTTGGGGTGCCTGAGACCTGCGCCGCAGATGTTTCGTGGGACTTCGAGGTTGTCGTGGCGCAGGTGCGCGAATTCACGCCTCAAGTGTCCCTATGAGTCCATGATTTTCCTACCAACTGACACATACCTGTGATGGGCCAGATTGTCGTGGGCAGTGAGCACGCAATCCGCATACCCTGAAAGCATGCGATTCATCAATCGGTTCACGTTTTGCCAGAATGATTCGTACCCCCAAAAATGTTTGTCTCTCAAACAAGTCCTGCCACGTTCCAAGCGTTTTTTCTTCTTCTGAGTACTGAGAAAGTCAGAAGATCTCTGCAATTCACACCCATCCCCCAAGCTCAGCCAGCTCAATGCTAAAATTGAAAAAGGGGTTCCCAAGCGAGGCAGCGCAAGCAAACACATGAGATAACGTTTCCAGGCCTAAGCCAATACCAAGCTAGCAAAGCAATACGAAATCAGTACTAGACCTGGGGGGGGCACCTATTCATCAGTCATCCACATTGCATTTGATGTTTGGTTGCATCTTGCGACTTACTGAATTGCACGCAGGCGATGGCACTTGGGATTGCCTGCGTCGCAGAGGGCATGCAGAGCTGCCCTGGGGACTGGCAACCACTGCTTGAGGCACAGCAGTGGCTTTCCACCTTGCTTTGCAGGTTCAGGCTATCAAGGTGTGCAAGGCATTCTGAGAGTGAACACACGTGCCAGGGGTGGGGTCCTTGCAATCCTCTGTGGCTCCCCGTGACTCCGTGCCCTGCGAGGATTTGAGCGCGCAGCTGGACGGCTGCGCGGCGCATGTCTTCCTTCGGCTTAGCCGGGCTGACCCAGACTGCGCTGATGCCATGCTGCAAGCGCTTCAAGCCCTGTGGCTCAGCTGCGAAAGAAAAGCCGCGCCAGTTGACATTTGAGTTGTTCTCATATGTTATCATCATTCTTCAGCATGAGCCAATTCCAAAGAACCCGAGGTGCGCCTGGATCCTCGCGATGCTAGGGCGAGCTGTAGGGCACCAGCAGCTTTCCAGCCCTAAAGTGCTGAGCAACTGGACTTCGGGAGATCCCCTTTGGGCGTTGGTGGCTCGCCTCAGACAAGTTGCAATGGATCTCAGCAGCTAGGGGAAGAGCTTTGTTGCACCCAGGTGTTGGCAAGGGGCGTGCTGACTATAGATGCCTGGGATGGAGATCTGCCCCTGCCGCAGGAGCCACGGCGACGCAGATCAGAGATTGTGCAGGAGATTTGACATGCTGGCGATGCTGGCGGTTTTTCCTTTCGGATACCGATGTCCGTGAATGTGAGGCTGCCCACACTGCAGATGGCAGTGCTTGGATCCGTGCTCCAGCCACCTGTGCAGCAATTGCAGCAAGATGGGGTTTGCTGACTTGGGCCTTGACGAGATTGCGTTTGTTTGTTCTTTGTAGAAAAATCAATCAACAGTTGATGCCCTCACTCTGAGGCTCGCTTCTCCAGCCATGGTATTTGCGGACGAGGATTTAACGGGTCCTGGATTCAAAGGGCTTGGTAGGGGTCAACCACGGCAGAGCATCAGGTGCTTTCATGACTACTCCATGGGGATGTGTCGAAACCATGATTTCAAATAGCTGCACGATGGCCATGCCACTGTCGGAGGAGGAGGATGGGGTGACATTGGAGCAGCGCACTGCAGAGTTGGTTCGGCACAGGGGCGAGCTAGCAGATGCTGTGCTGGCAAGTGTCCTGGCTGATGCAAGAGGCTTTACTGAAATCTTCGTCATTGCAAACAGGAGCATGCGTAAGAATATGTCAGTCGAGTGTCATTTTTTGGCTGGCGTGATCCATGCCAAGGCCAGATCCAGCACGTTCTAGTGAAGGCCACCGAGCGCTTTGCGCAGGACGCAAGGGTTCGGCGCCAGCAATCGGATATTTGGAATTGGAGGATGTACTGACAAACGGGCGTATCATATTATATTCTTAATATCCTTTCCGTTTAGTTTGGTCGCAGCTGGGTGCAGAACGAATTCCACCCCAAGGTGCCGTTTGACAGTTCCTTTTAATTCTTGGATTTCAATATTATTTCCCAAGCCTTGGTTTCAAGAAATTGCAAATCAGCATGGCATGGAGATCAGATGCTATTGGCTTGGTATGTGAAACAGTTCCCCATTGCTTGCGTGCACTTGTCGGATGCAACGCGTGATATGCTCTTCAATAGGATTTTGCACGAGTTTGCAGAACAAGTTGCTACCTTTCTGAGAACGCGATGAGTCCGGGCCAAGGCATTGCCAGCTGTAATTTAATGCTTTGAGACAGCCTCCGCAGATCCAATGGGGCCATGCGTTTGAAACTTGAGCCTTGCGGTCGCAGCAAATGCCCAGGGTTGACCGTTGGAGGAGGATGAGAATCTGCTTCTGCACCTTGTGACGTTTCTCACCTCATTGCATCATCCAGCGCCTCACCTGCGGGTGAATGATGTGGAGGCTATGTTGCCGGTTCCACTTGCAGTATTTGATGTCATTGTCGTGGGATGTCAACTGATGTCAGCAGCTCGACTTCAGAACTTCCCGCCATTGCCTGCAATGATTTCGCATGTAGCAATGCAGGCTTACGGCCTGTCACATGCTGACACTTCTTCTTCCTTGGCGGCCGGCCTGCGTCTCCACGCTTTGCCGCTGTGGCGCCTTGTCAAGTACTTTGCCCAGCTGACGGCAGGGCACTGGAGCATAAAGTGCTGCAGGTTGGCAAGGGCTTTCGCAATCTGCAGATTGAGACCGGAGGTCATGCACGCTGATGCCCTTAGTCACTCGAGTCTTAGAGTGCCTCAGGTGCTTGCTTGCAAGGGCTCCTGCGACGCTGGCTGCGGGCGGGCCACTCCACTTCCTGCGAGCGGCTGCCGACCTATCCTTCTTCGCTCCTCCACCCAGGCCACGTCCCACTGCTTGCAATGCCCTGTTGCTGGGCCTTAGGCTTTGCGACGCTCTGTGCCGTTGCGTACTTAATTAGTGGGCACCTGGGGTTGCACTTTCATTTTTGGACAGTTGGCTTTGAAAAGCGTAAGTCAACCAGTGACCATAGGGACACATAGGGACACTGTATCCGTTGTTTGTCCATAGTTTCCCTCCCAGCAGCCAGCTGTCACATGTTTGGGGGCACACGCATGAACTGAGTAATCATATGTCAATCTAGTGGTTGCTTTCCCTGTGAGGCAAGTGCTGCCCGGCTTCCTCAGTGTGATTCTAGCATCAAAGCCGCCGGAGAAGATCCTTGCTGCTCTTTGCGCTGCTCGGTTTGCATTTCAGCAATTTAGCCCTAGGTAGGGGCGACAGCGGTTTTGCTTGAACAGAGCTCTGTCATGGGTTTACTTTGCTCGATTTTGCTGCGTGCGCCTTCTTGCCCGATTTTGCATGCCTGCCGGTTCGTTCCTTTCATTCCTTTGGCACTTCTCCTGGCACCGCGCAGCTGAGCTTCGTTGGCATCTTTGAACTTGGGTTCGCCTGCCTGCTTTTGCTTGCGTTTGTGTAGCTAGCGCCTGACGAGAAGCAGCTAAAGGGCGCCACTTGCAGCTTAAGCTACCTCAATCCAGGACCACAGTATGGAGGCCACAATGCAATTGGGTTGGGCCTTGATGGCGACATGAGTTTGTTCTTGCATTCTCTCCACAATTGTTTCCCCACAATGGACATGAACGGCATACGCAGAAATTCACCCGCCATCAGACTGCAGGTCATCGCAGCAAACGCTGGGGCTTTGCCTCATGAAACTCCACTGGCAGCTGTTCTTGATGGGTTGCCAGAGGCCGACCTTCGTCGGTGGTTGGCCTCGCGTCGTGATGATTGCCCCGATGTTTGTCTGCCCTAAAGCTCCGGCATGCCCCGAAAAAACTGGCGCGTTGGCCTGTGGCCCTCGCAGGATCAACTACGGCTGGTGGCTGGCCGCTGGCAGAGCTGGCGTGGACCGGTGAAAGCTGATGGTGTCAGACATTGGAGTACGGTCTTGGGACAGGTGTCTTGGCGCAGGCCTTTGCAACACATGATTCGGTTTGCGGGTTCAGCCCTTTGGACTGGGTTGATTTCGCAGAGAGGCATAGCCAACATCAAAGAACTGACTCAACTTAAACAAAGCGGTAGCTTGTTGCGGAGTTGGAATATCAACGCGGCCGCATACGCGTGAATCAGTCAGCAGCCGAGGAAGAGCCTTTGGCGCCTCATGCGCAGGACTGTCCCGAGGCAGGTTGCTTGAAGTTTTGCCCAGCGATCAGTGGCTCGAGAGGATCTGCTTGTTGGAATTCCCAGGCAAGGGTCGATTGTTACCATTGGTTGCCACGTGGGCGCTCGTCGGGCATCTTGCATCTTTCAGGAGGCACCTCCACAGCCGCGTGGGCTGATGGCTGCTTGGATTTTAGGGACTGCGGATTGCCTCCAACCGACAGCTAGTCGGGACTCCTCAGCCTTTGCCTCTGCGCTTTGCCAAGGAGCTGGTCAGCAAAGCCCCGGCAGAATTTCGCTGCGTACTGGATGGGCAGATCATGTTAGATCCGGTTCGAACTCCGCAGGACTCTCGATGCAAGGGTAGCAATGGGTCTTTGCGACGGTCGGAATGAGAAGGCGCAGCACTCCAAAGCATTGTGCATGCGCTTGTGGGCATCAAATGGGTTTCTTAATGTACTTGTGAAGTCACTGGTCTAAGTACTTGGGAAGCTTCAATGAGAGAAGGTTTGCACACTTGGATGCCTCTGAGCCTTCCTGGGTTGATTGTACTTGGCTAAGCTGGCTTGGCCTGAGACGCAACAGTGATCACAAAGCCACCAAGGTGGCAACAGGCAGCAAGCTGGTTGGGTTAACTAAGGGGCCATTTGGCAGAGGAATTCTGCTTGCGCGGCTTCTTATTCTGGGTTAACCTTGGAGCTTTGTTTGCTGGGAGTGAATTTGTCCATGAATGATTCAGACAAGTGTCCAAACGTCAGCGCTGAGCTAAGGGACTCGTGTTCGAGCGCCTTCGCTTGGCCCAAGCTCTGGCTGCGGATGGGCTTTGCCCTTGCACAGGGGAGGCCGCCCTTGCCGTGTCATTTTGTTTTGCAACGTCTTGCAGTGGCATTTGACTAAGGTCTGCTTGGGGCCCTTGAAAAGCTTGAGGTTCGGGAGTCTTGTGCGCCAGCCATTAACTGCGATCAAAATCTTTTGCCCGGAGTGAAGGACAGCAGCTTGCAAGCCAGTTTGGTGAAGATCCCACTGCTAGCATCAAAGCTCAAGAAGACATGGCTGCTGGCCGCAAAGCTCCCGCCAACCGCGCCCCGCGTGCCTCTGACGCTTGGACGCATTGCTGACCGCATTGCTGACCGCATTGTACCAAGAAAGGCGAAGACCAGGAGTCAACCAGAACTCACCAGAAAGCACGCTGCCCGTTCGCCACTTAGGCTGGCGTGCCCCGTGACGAGGCCTTGCAGCGTTTGCAGGAGGCTTTCGCTGTGCTCAAGCAGACCCAGCAGGGCAGGGGCCGCGAACTCAGTCTCAGGAGGCGGCGGCTCCATGCCCTATGATTCGTAGAATCATGCTCTTGGGCCAGAAACGTTGGGCGAGAATGCTTGAGAGCGAATGTTTTGCACGTTGCACGCTCAGGGCATGGCCTGGAAGACTGCGCGCATGCCGTTGCGGCGGATGGGCTGATGCGGCACCCTTCGAGCGATGTGCGGCTGTGGGCAGCCAAGTGCTTGGCAGAGGTGCTGCGCATCTTTGTGCCCTCGCCACCGCTGGAGAGGGACAGGCCTGGTGCGAAAAGTGCATGGCAACATTTCCTTGCCAGTCCATCGGATCGGGGGATCACTATACCGGTACCCTTTCTCCTGAGGATGAGGCCGGTGCTGGAGCTCTTCCTGGAGCAGCTGGCGTGCCTGAAGGATCCCAACAGCCCCAGCTACACAGACGCCTTCGGGCTGTTGGAGCGGGTCACTGAGGTCCGGTGCTTCATGCTGGCCTTCGACTGCCCGGAGCCGGAGGCGCTCATCGCCGTGCTGGTGACCACCTGCCTGGCCGTTTGCCGCGGTGCTAAGGCGCACACCAGCGTCCACGGCAGACTGGAGAATACCCTGGCACCGCTCCTCATCAATGTCCTCGGGGAGGTTCGGGGCCTCAGATGCAGTTGCCCCACAGAATCATAGAAAGAGAGGCTCGCGATTGCTTTGCCATAGTTGGCTCGCGACTTAGCCGGTGGGAATGTCACTGCTGGATGCAAAGTGTGCTTTTGACTGGGTGAACGTGCCACTCAAATCCTGACAAGACTTGGCGCTGAAGTCACTTCGCGCCAGGCAGATGAGATCCCAAGGCCTGCACTGGAAGCCCTTCTGGAGGAGCTCACTGCGGACCGCAAAGCATCTGCCGCGGGACTGGTGCGTCGTGTCCTGGGGGGACTTGCCTGCCGGAGTGCAGCGCTGCCCATCAACGACTTCATGAACAAGGCGCTGTTTGCGGACGGTGCAGACATGTCTCAAGAGCGTTTGGAGGGCTTGCTTTGTGCAGCCTATGAGCTTTTCGCCATTGAGCCAGCACTGGTGGCGAGAGTCGTGCCAAATCTGCAGGCTGATTTGCAGTGTGCCAGTCCAGACAGGAGACGCGCTGTGACTGCATTAGTTGGACAGCTCTTGGCACATCGCCACAAGGGCGAGGACTCACTGCAGTTGGCGTCAATCGCTGGCTTGGTAGATCGGTACCGTGAACGACTGGGAGATGCCGACGATGGAGTGCGCATGACTGCACTTGAGGGAACATCTGCTATCATGCAGTCAGCCATCACCACCAGTGAAGAGCATGAAAGTGACACCCTTCCAAGCTCCGCTTCAGCCGCCGAGTCCTTGCGGGAAAAGGTTGCCGACCGGTGCCTGGACCCGAATGATGCCATCAGACTCCGTGCCGTGGAGGTCATCACAGACGTGGCCCTTGCCTCTGAAGCTGGGCTGGCCTTGACCCTTCCCGTGCTTCCAGACGCCTGCCGCCGCATCCTTGACAAGAAGCCTCGGGTGCGCGAAGCATGCGCCGAAGCCGCTGCGCAGCTCTACGCCAAGCACGCGTTGCCAAAGTGGACTGGTGGGAAGGGTCAGGCAGCTCAGAAGCTGAATTGGATCCCTCAGTTGATGTGCGAGGCCTACTTTGCATTTTGCAATGCTCGCCTGGGGTATGTGGCTCAACTGGAGGAGTTGGTCGAGCAGCACTTCCTGGGCTGCGGCGCAGGCCTCTCAGCGGAGGAGCGTGCGCTGGCGATGTTGGGATTCTACAGCTCCGCTTCTCAAGGCCCCGAAGCTTCCAAGCACGGCCTGGGGGTGCTGCTCTCGAAGAAGCGGGATGCGCATGAGGTGCTGCGCAGCTTCATCCAGGCGCGGGGGGCAAAGGGCTCTCCGCTGGCAGAGCAGGATGCTGGAGCATTGGCATTGGTGCTGCACCAGCCGGCAGGTGCACCTGAGCGCCCGCAGCATGCCCGGCTCTTCGATCAGATGCTGAGGTTGAGTCCAACAATGGATGACAAGTATGCGCGGTCGGAGTCTGTCCTGGCACATATCCATGCCTTGGATGCAGTTCGCGACAAGTCGCTGTGGGCACAACTGGAGAAGCTTCTGGATCCAATGATCCAAGAAAGCACCACCAGCCTGTCGTCATTGCTGCAGGAGCTTGACCGCCTGTTGCGGGTGCACCGCCTGGGGGAGCTCGCCCCACTGGTGCGCCGAGCCTTGCTCTCCACTTGGCTGCTTCCGGATCAGGTGGCAGTGCTTCTGGACTCGTGGAGCTCCAAGAGCTCCGAGATTGCGCCGCTTGCGGCGCAAAGCGCCGGCCTTGCCAAGTTCTTCCCGGGAGCTTTCATGGCCTTCCTCAAGGAGCTGGCGAAGCAGCTGCCCGACGCATCGGCCGAGGATGCCAAAGTCCTGCTGCGCATCATGGCGGCGTGCGCAAAGGGCACCGACCGGCTCGGGCCCTGTGACCCACCGCTGGAGGCTGACAATCTCTCACAGACTCTGCTGGAGGCTTTGCACCTCGTTGGGGACACCCTGGCCATGAGGGCTTCCTTCAGTCGCAAGGTGGCCAAGATTCTGCTGCTGCTTCCGGGCGACTGCAGGTCAACGGTGTCTGCAGAGCTCCTGAAGTGGACCAAGGGTGCAGCAGACGAGAGTGGGAAAGCCTTGGCCCTGGAGCTGGCTGCGGCCATTCTGGAGCAACACAAGTGCAGGCCTGAAGCCTTCCCCCGCACCGACAACAGCTCATGGCTTGCAGAAGCACGGCGCATCCTGTGCAGCCAAAACTCCGGCAATGAGGCAATGTCGGAAGTACAGTGCGCAGCGGCAGATCTTATGGCAACCACTGGTTCCGCTGAGGATGTCGCCGATGTGCTGCTTGCGCCCGTGGCAGCTACTGAGTCCCTGGCCATCACCGACACCGCCCAGGGCCTGGCAGAGGCTCCGGAGGCAAAGCCGTGGTTTGACCCGTTGCCGGTGCATGCGGCCTGCGCCGCGGTGCGGGCCGTGCGGTTGGGCTGCGTGCAGATCTCTACACGGCTGCTGGCGCACTTGGCCGCCCGATTCGGCGCGTCCCTCAGCCATGGCCGACCCATGTCGGAGGCGGAGCAGCTGCTGCAGGCGCTGCAAGGCCTCCAGAAGTCCAAGCTGCGGCCAGCAGAACGCGGCCTGGCCCGAGATGCAGAATGCAGGGGCCGTCTTTGTTTGTGTATGGAATTCAAGTGGCCAACATTTGGGGGGTTGAAGGAGGTTGAAGGCGCGCAGGCTGCGTCAACTGGCATGGTGAGGCTGAGTTGGTCCCGGCCACTGGTTTGCATCCCCGTGTGTGGAATGGGCAGCTACTGAGGCTTGAGACTCTGCACTGCGCTGCCTGCGATTTTCGCCCTGGCGCCGTTGAAACGGCACCGTGACGCGGCACAGCGCATGCTGCAGGGCGCCTTGCGGGCAGCGCTGCAAGGCGGGGAGCTTGTGAGGATTGGGCCAGGTTCAGGTCAGGGTCAAAAGACTCGGCATGACTTGGTTGTTTGGGGAAAGCGGCGCTCAACCCTTCTTTCAAACTCCGATTGTCGGGATTGTGCTTGCGACTTGCTCAGCTGTTCTCGGGCACATAGTTAATTAGCCATTCTATTGGGGCTTGCCACTTCATGGGAATTGAAGCCGCCAGGTGCGCACATGGAATTGCTCGACTTCTCGGTTGCCTGCTTTGTACACTTCCTCTCCAGGCGTGGGGAGGGGGGTGCGGAGTGCTGCACCTCACTCTTATCTCTTGGGCTTTTCCGCTTGCACAAGGTTGGAGATCTTCAAGCGGGAAGCTGCTGCCAAAGCCTCCGCCTTTCCGGAGAGCAGCAAGGCATGGGACTTAACCTGGCGTGCCGGTGCCGTTCCTTTCTTCTCTTAGGGATGCTTCCTTCATGCCCGGGTGGTACTTGTGGGAACTAGATTCATTAGGGCGTCAACCAGGGGCATTTTGATAAAGCACCGATTTGAAGTGGCCCAGAGCGAAATTGCCGAGTGCAGGGGCCATGAGGGGGTTGTAACGTGGACTTCCGCGGAACTCCTTGGCGCGCGCTGGCACGATGAGGTGTCGGCCTTCTTCTGCGAGGCTCTCATGCGATGCGATGCGCCTCATGCATCTGAGCTCCTTGGAGTAGCTCTGCGTGTGTGCGACCGTGTGCGCTACTTTGTGGACCGCGAGGAGTGGGCTGTGGGCGGGGGAGGGTAAGTATGGTTGGTTTAGGGTTGGTGTGTGTTTGGTTTAGGGTGGTGTTAGGCTTGCTTTAGGGTTGTTTAAGGTTGGTTTAAGGTAGGTTGGATTAAGGTAGGTGAGGGTGGGCTTAGATTTGGTTTAGCGTTGGTTTAGGGTGATCTAGGGCTGATGGTATTTGCTGCTGTTTAGTTCCTTAATGTTTGCCTGGGGCCGGCTGACATTCCATTCCATGCCCAAATGCTCAAAAAGCAGACACAAAGTTGCGAGTTCAAGGAGTCCAAGGCCCAAACCAAACAGATGCCGATCCGACTGGCCGAGGAGCCCAGGAGCGACGCCGTGCATCGCGCTGGCGGGGTCTTGCGGTACGTGGCGGAGAAGCGGTGCCCTGAGCTCGGCCTTCAAGGCGCTGCGCTGCTGCAAGGGGCGGTGGCTTGGCATAGCTTGGCACAAGTCCGGCCAGACATTCGCCTCTTCCAACTGGCCATTCCCCCCGAGTCTCGGTCCTTGCCCAGCTGGTCTCATCGCACTATATCCCACTTTTCGCTGCGCTTCAAGATTGTTAAAGGGTCGGCGTCAAACTCTGCGTGTTGCGCATCTTTGTCGTGCTCTTGCTAGAGCGTCTTGCTCGCTGTCCTCAGGCTCGTGGGAGCATGCCAGCACAGCTCTTTGCCCTGCGGTTGCAGGAAGCCGGAGGCAGGCAGCAGGACCCCGCGGACACCGTGTCTATGTTTGTTGTGTGTTTCTGGTTTGTTTGTGTGTTGTGCTTGCTTGTGTGTGTGTGTGTCTTTGTGTGTGTGTGTGTCTGTGAGAGAGGTATGCTTGCCCACCATAGTTTAAACGACGAGCAGCACATGTTGAGCCATCCCCAAGGAGCAGATTACTGGCACACCCGCTCTCAAAGATGCTGCTGGCAAGTTTGAATCACCGCAGAAGACCAAGGAGGCACGGCCTGCGCAGAAATGCGTTGAGCGGACACACAGAAAGCCAAACAGGCTGCTCCGGTTCAGCAGTGTTCATCAATCTTGAGGGCAGAATGTTGGAAGCCTTACGACCAAGGTGGGCATGGTAGTTGCTAATGCGGACGCCGCTCTGCTGCAAGCCGCGCTGTATTGGAGCTTGTGTCAACTTGCATCCAGCCTGCAGGCGGCACAGGCAGCATGAGACAGCAAAATCGACAAGCACCAAGCTTGAGCTCGCCCGAGGACCTCACGACTCCGAGGCGCCGACCCAGTCTGCTGAAGCGGGGAGCCTGCGAGTCGCCCGACATGCCATCCACAGGCAGGATGGCCATACGCCGTCTGATTCAAACCACATGGCCGCATGCAGCCACGTGAAGTCCATGATTCTGCCCAGGGATGTGAGAGCCTAAGACATGACTGTCCTGCCTCTGGCATTGCAGGCAGCAGCAAGAAAAGCATCACGGGCGGAGCTGTGAGTGCGGCTTTGGAAGCACAGGCATCCCTGAAGAAGGCGAAGAAGCAGCGGACTTGAATTGCACAGAAAGAATTGGGCCCCTTGGAGCATCCAGACTTTGGCCACGCGTTCATCATAAGGGCCGTTTCAAAACTGCTTTTGCAAGCAACTGGAGCTCTAGGATTGCAAGGGCCCCGTAGGATTTTAGCGCACAAGCTTCCAAGGGGTGGCCGGGACTCGCTGAATTTCAGAGTCGGGCTGGCTGCTTGTGCCGGGGGCCGGCGGCTACAAAGCTGCGGGAGTGCTTTCTAGCTGCCGGAGACGCAGCGAGAAAAGATGCGAGTGGCATTTGATTGCGCCATGAAAGTTGGCGTATATATTGGCCTCTGCGAAAGCTCCGCAACGCACATGGCACATATTTTTGCGTGGACGTGTTTTGTGTGATTCAGGGGTTAGTGGTTCAGGACCCTTCGCAAGGCGACCAGCTTTGCACAAATGATGCACGAATTGCGCTAGGACAAATCAATCTACTGCGGACCCCCGATCAATAAACCTGTCCTATTAAGGGTGTTCCCTCCCTGGGCAACTACCCCCCTATAATGTATTAACCATGCGCGACGTTCAAATCACAACTCATTCCAACATGCAATCCACGTTCCCAGCGATGTTTGGAGCGAGTTGGCGTGCTCCACTTGTACTGAACACATTCTCAGCTGCCGGAGCTTTGCCCGGCCTATCGCAACACTGACTCCGGATTGCTGTCGCGACGGTCGTGCCGGCAGCTCTGCGATAAGGGCCTGATCCTGGTGCTGTTCGCGACAAAGAATGTGAAATCATCCCAAAACGAAGATGGTCCCATTTTGAGACATACTGAAATTTAAATGGGATCCCCGCAGCCGAATGACGGATCTATATAAACGTTTCTGCACGCATTTGCCTGGTCCAGGCCCTGGCTTTGGACAGCTGCGTTCGGCTGCCGGAGCTCCGACGGCAGATCCTGGGTTGGGTGCGGGAGAACGCTGCGCGGCAGGCCCAGGAACTCTGCTTGGAGCAGTAGCTGGTGGCTCCAGCGATTTGCTTGGGTGAATCCTTTGAGGGCGTGAGCTTTTTGGGCACTGTCCGAAACACAGACACAAAAAAAACACACACAGACACACACGCACACACACACACATCCACCCATGCAGGCGCACGCGCACCCACACCCACACCCGCATCCACAGTTTGACACACACACACACACAGATAGACACGCAGACACGCGGAAGACAGAGACACAGACGCAGAGAGATACACACGGAGACACACGCAAACAGACACCCACAGACGCACGCAGACACACAGGCACAGACACAGACAGACACACAGGCACAGACACAGACACAGACACAGACACAGACACAGACACAGACACACACACACACACAGACACCCACAGACACACAGACACGCAGACACACAGGCACAGACATAGACACAGACACAGACATAGACACAGACACAGACACACACCCAGACACAGACACACACACACACACACACACCCAGACACAGACACAGACACACACACACACACTCACACACAGACACAGAACCAAACACACACACACACACACACCCAGACGCAGACACACACACACACACACATATACAGACGCACATACAGACACACACACACACACCCACAGACAAAGACACACACACACACACGCAGACAGGCACAGACAGACAGACACAGACAAGCACACGCACGCCCACCACACACACACCATACGACCATACACACACCACACACACACCATACACACCACACACACACACACCACACACACACACACACACCACGCGCCACACAGCACACATCATACACCACACCACACCACACTGGTCACCACACCACACCACACCACAGCACGCCAGCTACGCACGCACGCACGCACAGAATCGCACGAGTTCACACACACACACACACAGACACGCGCACACGCACTTACCCACGCACCGACGCACCCACACACACCCACGCGCCCACGCACCCACCCACCCACCCACGCACACACCCACCCACACACAGGCACACATGCACACATGGACACACGCAACTGCGCACACGCACACACGCACACGCGCACCCTTACACACG
>CAUJNA010003478.1:234405-392009 GCA_963377175.1 Effrenium voratum
CAGAGGCAGCAGTTTCGAAGGAAGAGAGCAGCAGCAAATGTTCATAGCTTCCATGAGATCCAACGAGCACGACATGATGCTCCCGTGCTCAGGCCGAGATCGATCACCGGCGCGGGTCAAAAGAAGAAGATCGCGATCGAGGAAGCGTGACTTACAGGCGCGTGCCGTGCAGAGACGCATCTAGATGGCTGGTGGGCAACCAGTGCAGATTGTTGCCTCACGTGATCCAGTACCTTTATGGCCCATGGGAGTTGTAGTTTCACATAGAGTAGAAATTTGCATTGAGCCTTGCTGACTGAGGCGTCTCAGCACAGACGACCGCGAGGTGGCATGATGGCATGACATTGCATATTGCCAGAGCTTTCGACGCGTTTCAACTGTGTGTGCGCCTCACTTTTCCCCGAAACGATTCATAAACACAGGTGCACTGGCTTGAATTCTGAAGGCCCTTTGGCCCTTTGGCGCTCAAAGACGAACCAGAATGCCAGCAGGCGGCAGGCGTCCTGGGGGACAAAGCTGAGGCTGCGTTATCAGACCAGGCCGGACGAGCCAAAGCAGCAACAAGCACTGGCCCAGCAGATTGGAGGGTTAGCCCACAGCACACAGCCGCGCCTGCGCTGTCCCAAAAGGCAGCACATTGCCATGAGAAAAAAAGCAAAGCGCCAGGAAACGCACACTGCCCGTGTAGTGCAGTCCGCCTCTCTAAGGGCCTCAGCATCTCACAGCCATGGAGCTGACCCAGCTGCAGCGGAGGTTCGCGCAGGCGCGGCAAGTGTTCAAGCTAGGTGTTGGAGCTGCCGTGCGTGGCAACTTCTAGGAGTACGAGCCATCTGATTTCCACTTCCTAGGAGGCGTGAGTGTGTGTGTGTGTGTTTCATGTATGTGGGTCCGGTCGGATGAATCAGGTGGTTTGTTTGTCACACGTCCGCCTTTCTAAGCGAAGGTCGTAAAATCAAAATGATCTCATGAATGGCATCAACATTTTGATTGTAGCAAGTAGTCGTCAGCGCAGGACTTATATATTACGATGGCAGTTGTATTTGAATGCAGTTGCTTTGAAGGAGGCGGAGCAGCGGGAGGCGCTGCAGCGGGGGCTGCATCGCCTGCGGCGCAGCGCAGAGCTGTGCCGGGAGCGCCTGGCCACCGGCGAGCTGCGGCCTTTGGATGCCCTCCGGCCCCTGGAGCCCTTTGGCTGGAGATTTGAATTCAAAAGGAAAGGGCTAAGGCAACTGAGGGCTGTCACAGTCCAAGTTTGGGGTTGTTTGTGGCTTGGTCAAAGTCAGATTGAAGTCGCAAAACGCGCCAAAGTTGAGATCCCGAGAAGAAGCCACCCGCAGCCACTCTCAAGTGGCGAGATTTCAGCTTTGGCACTGGCTGCGAGTAGCTGTGTATGGCTGCGAGTGGTGTACAAACGGAGCTCTTTGCATAATACAACGTGTTCTGGCGTTCTGCTGGTGTCTGGAGTCACTGATGCTAACGATGCTGCCCATGGTAGCCGCGTGCAAGCTCCGCCAAGCGAGCGCTATGTAGAGGCAGCTCTTTACACGCAGGCATGGCGGAGGCAGGCCGTCACGGGCAGCATCGTTGGCATCATGGGCTCAACACACGTGACAGAGCGTTTATCTAGCGCTCAGCCACCCGCCTTGGTTGGCGAGATGGCTGCGC
This sequence comes from Effrenium voratum, assembly GCA_963377175.1. Classification (NCBI taxonomy): domain Eukaryota; class Dinophyceae; order Suessiales; family Symbiodiniaceae; genus Effrenium; species Effrenium voratum. The sequence goes on from CAUJNA010003478.1 coordinate 236,071, forward strand.
TTGGCTGCTCATGACTACATGTGTATGTTCGCCCGTGCAGCGCGCCCGTGAATGCTGTATGTTAGCGGCTGCGCTACGCAGCTCACAGCCGGCCGATTGTATACGCTTGTGCATAGCCACTCTTGGGTGGCTGCAGGTGGCTGTTTTCGATTTCGCGCACATGTGCACGCGCTTGGTTGTTTCCTTCCTCAATGGATCCCAGTGCCCTAGATCTCAACAGGGGCCGGTGCAGCAAGAGTGCGCCGGATTGGGGGCACAGAGTTAGGTTTCATGCCTGATTTGGTGTGTGTTTGTGGTTGTGTTTGTGTTTGCGCTTGTGTTTTTTGTTTTTGTTTTTAATCGTTTGTGTTTGCGTTTGTGCTTGTGCTTGTGTTTGTGTTTGTGTGTGTGGCTTTGTGTTTGTGTTTGTGCTTGTGTTTGTGTTTGTGCTTGTGCTTGTGTTTGTGTTTGTGTGTGTGTGTGGTTTTGTGTTTGTGTTTGTGCTTGTGCTTGTGTTTGTGTTTGTGCTTGTGTTTGTGTTTGTGTGAGTGGTTTTGTGTTTTGTGGTTGTGCTTGTGCTTGTGTGTGTGTGTGTGCTTGTGGTTGTGCTTGTGCTGGTGCTTGTGCTTGTGCTTGTGCTTGTGTTTGTGGTTGTGCTTGTGCTTGTGTTTGTGTTTGTGTTTGTGCTTGTGTTTGTGTTTGTGCTTGTGCTTGTGTTTGTGTTTGTGTTTGTGCTTGTGCTTGTGCTTGTGCTTGTGTTTGTGTGTGTGTTTGTTTCTTTGTGAGGGTGCGCGTGTTCGCGCGCATTTGTTTGTTTGTTTGTTTGTTTGTTTGTTTGTTTGTTTGTTTGTTTGCGTGCTTGCCTGGTTGTTTGTTTGTTTGCTTGTGTGCTTGCTTTCTTGCTTTCTTGCTTGCTTGCGTGTTGTTTGTTCTTTTCTGATTGTTGGTTTTGTTGTTTGTTTGTTACTTGTTTTTGTTTGTTTGCTGGTTTGCTTGTCCGTTCGTCAGTGAGTGAGTTAGTTAGTTTTTTTTTTGTGTGTGTGTGTGTGTGTGTTTGATTCTCTGTGTGCGTCTTTGCGTGTGTGTGTGTGTGTGTTAGTTTGTTTTTGCATGTGTGTGTGCGTGTCTGTGTGTGTGTGTGTGTCTGTGTGTGTGTGTGTCTGTGTGTGTCTGTGTGTGTCTGTGTGTGTGTCTGTGTGTCTGTGTCTGTGTGGGCGTGTGTGCGCTTGCGAGGTCCGAGGTATTGGAGCTGTGTCCAGGTCTGTTTGCGTGTTGCCATGTTTTGCTTGGGGCATTGTTATGTTGTCGTGGAGGGGTGGGGGAGGGGGGGAGGGGGCACAGTTCTTTTTCATCTGGCCTTGTTTCCTATCTTTGTTGCGGTTCCACTCGAACTGCGCAGGAAGTCCTAGTTTGCCTTTGGACAGGCCGAGATTCTAGGTTTGAAGGGGCTGCTCTGAATTGGGCTCGGATGGACACGCCATGCGGGAAGTCAGCTGCTTGCTCAATATCACATTAATGCTCTCGAATTCTCTAATGCTTCCACCTCACGCTTGCCAGTAGGAAGGCTAGCTGGGTAAGCGCAATGCGCACGGCCCGCTTTTTCTGCCAGCCCAGGTTGGACGTGCAAGAGGTGACTAGAAGCTGCTCAGCCGCGGCGCCGAGTTGGCAGGCATCGATGGTGGAACGGTGGCACGCGGTGGCACCATCCTAGATGTCAGAACCAGCTGATGACATGGGTGTAATGTAGGCTGTGCAACAGACGGGCCACCAGGCAGTTGCTACATTTCTTTTCAGCCACGTTCGCAGAAGAAGCTTGCCTCCTGCAGGCTGGCGCATCAGCTGGGAGCTATGAGCTGCTTCGAAACTCCTTGCAGGTAACCGTTCTGTGCATGCAAGCGCGCATGCTTGCTTACTCACAGTATTTGCACAGGTTGCTCTCCTTGTTTGCTCGCCAATGTTGTGTGGAATTTGTGTCACCCGCTTGTCACCCGATGCAAGATGGGTGCCACCCCTCAGGCAATCCAGCAGCAGTGTGAAGAGCAGAGTGCTTCGATGCTGCAGCAGACGCAGGTCAACGATTCATTGGAGCAGGCCTTGGCAGCCACCAAGGCAGGCGGATAGATATGTCGTGCCATTCTAAGTCTTATGCGCAAAGCCGGGGTTTTGGCTTGGGTGTGCAGCCTGTTGCAGGCGAGACTTGGCAAACAAAAAATCCAGAACGGTTCTGAAGAGACTTACCCTGAGGCCTCCAGCCGAAAGCTTGAAGGTGAACTGCAAGAGCAGGAGGAGAATCTTCAGAGATTGAGGCGTCAACATGCCACAGATGCGGTGCCTTTGCTGCATGTCTGTCGCATTTTCCATGCCCGCGCGCCGTCAGCTTGTTTTGTTTTTGGTTTTCAAATTGGCCTGCGGAGAATGGCACAGCTGCCCAGGAGAGGCTTCAAGAACTGCGGAGGAAATCCAAGTCAGAAGAACCTTGGCATGAACAGGGCATCTCAGCTCGCAAATCATCGCAGCTGCTTTTTCCTCCACGCTGAGGCAGAAGAGCGGGAAAGAGAAGCCTGTCACCGCCATGAGCAGGTCGGCGGCTTGGTCACAGCCCCAGGCAAGGTTGCTTCCACGTTGTGCAGGCTGCCAAAGAACTGGCAGAGACCCAGCGCAGAGAGCGAGAGCTCCTGACGTCGAAGCTGACAAAGATGCAGCGGGGTTTGGCCAGTGCAAAGGACAAGACCAGGAGCCTTCGACACGTGGCTCAATCAGTGCAATCCATCATCTCATTTTCGAGGCCACAAGGTCGGCGTCAGCTTGGAAGAAGGAAGCTGCCGCGGCGGAATGGTTGAGCTTTGAAGGGGCTTTGTCCTTGTCCTGATCTTAGGAGAAGCCCTCGACAAGACCAGCCTTTACGCAATGCAAAGAGAATTGCAAGCTGGACTTGGTTGCATCGAGCAAAAGGTCCTGGCAAATCTGTCATCCTATTTGCGACTTGGCGTCGTTTGTGCAGCTGCTTGGCACTGGGGCACGCTGGGAGACGTAAAGTGTTGCCACTCCCCGAGAAAGAGGCGGCTGATTAGTGCTTTGCTTCCGGGGCGTGGTTTTCTCCAACTTAACATGCCTGCCCCTCTCCGGCGCAGCGGAGGCCGCCTGGTGTCCAGGCCTGGTTTAGTTTTGAGGGATGCGGGGCAGCCAGTTGTTCTTGAACTTGGCGAGGCATAGTTGGTAGTTGTTTTCTCTTTTTTTACCCTCACGGTCCTCACGTGATAGTTGTGAATTTACTTCAGACAGTCTCCTGGCATGCACTGTTCTCGGGCTTCTCTAGGTTTGCTCCACAGGCTCAGTTGGAGTGTCACTGAATGGGTATGGGTTCTCGAATCAAGTTTGATGTCACATGGACTCCCGAAGCCGGAGACATAGAGATGCTCAGCTCTCTTTGCTCCCATGTAGACAGCGGAGCGCCCAGCACTCGCCCAGGCGATTGCAAAAAGCCAGGCAATCAGCAGCCGAAAAAGCCTCAATAGAGCTGGAGCTGCAGATAGCGTCGGAAGCTGAAAAGCAGCAACAGGACTCGGCGTTCATCATGTGCGACTTGTTTTTTTTTTAATTATATCATGAAGCAGGGCCGATCTGGCAACTGGTTTGCCTGGGCATGTGGCGAAAAGGCAAACAACGCACAACGGCAGGAAAGCTTTCAGACCGCTCAGCAGCAAGCACTGCTCGCCGCTGACACAGCTGACCTCCAGGCCACACAAGCTGCGGGCAGGTGGCTTGCGGATCAATCTGCTTCACATGACTGGAAGGAGCTTTCAGCACTTTCAACTCTTCGACTTTGGAATTCCCTGCCAGCTGGAGCTAGATGCTGGCCTGGTTCCATGCTTCTAATTATGCCCAGCCAAGAAAGGCAAAGACAATGTAGCCCATGGCGAATTTGCAAACTAGCGAGTGGATTTCTAGTCGAAGGTTGACTGAAGCTTTGGCTGGCTTAGAATGCTCAGATGCCAAGGAAGCTTCACGCTTCTGATTCCCAGCCCTTGACGACCATGTGATTCTCGACATGCTGCATCATTGATCTTAGGCATTCAACAGCAAGTGCGAATCAGGCTTCTTGCGATAGCGAAGCAACACTGCGGTTTTAGTCATGCCTGCAAATTTGACTGTTACCTTGTTGCTCATCAATTGCCAATTGTATTGCTTCTGTTGCACCCAGCCAACTGGGACTGTCAAGGGAATGTCCGCTACAAAAGATGGCCAGGCGCGCTCCAGCCGCGAGATCGAGAGGCTCAGCGCACAACTGCAGCGCACGAGTAACAGCCTGGCTGCAGAGCGGTCGCTGGCTATCCAGGACTTTGGGCTGCGGCTCGTGTTGCACTTGCAATCGGCTGGCACGGCTGGCAATGTGTCGTGCACGGCTGTGCCGGCTTTGCACCCAAGTGTCAAGAGCCATCACAAAGCTCGGCCGGGTGGGCTTTCCAGTTGCTTTCCTTTTGCATAGCCTTTTCGAGCTGCGACAGGAGCAGTCCCGGAGAGAGAGGCAGACAGAAGTTGTCCAAGCACAACAGCAAGATGCAGAAGCTGCCCTAGAGAGGGCAAGGCGCGGCAGCGTTCCACCAAGTGTTGTAGAAGGTGATTTGAGCTTAATCACGCAGAAAAGACATGACGTAGCTTTGTCGCAAGCGGTTGGCACGCAACGGCTTGTTGATGAATTCCGGGCTTCCAGGCAGGATGTACAAAGCTTGCAGACTGCAGAGGCTACTGCAAAGGAAGAGCTTTACAGGCTGGGTATTGGGATCCCTTGCGAAGGGGTCTCGCAGTGAAGTTCCCTAAGCATGTCAGGCAGCAAGAGGCCTTACAGCGGCTGAGGATGCAGATGCGCCACCTTGGCCGCAGTTCGTTTCTGCTGCGGCTGGCTCCGCCCCCCCTTCCATAGAGCCATACAGGGCACAGGCGTCACAGGTGAGGGGCAGTTTGTGTGTGTGTGCGCGTGCATTTGGGTTGTGAAGTGGGTACCGATGTCCAAGATGCAAAGATTCCAATCAAAGTGCAGTGAGTGGAGCTCAGCGAGTGAGTCTGAGGTGAAACCCGCGATAGCCTGAGCCTGGTAACCAACGGCAACGAGCACCTCAAGGCCTTGGCCAAAGTTCAGTGTAGTTTGCGTTAGCGCTGGCTACATGGCCCCCAGGTGCAGTTGGCCGAGTTCCGCGCGCGTTCTCGCAGAGTTCAGCAGGAGGAGGCTTGGGAAGAGCCTTGCTCCATTTGGAATTTCACGATGCTGCTGATGATGATGATGATGATGATGATGAGGAGGACGATGATGGTGATGACGATGATGAGTGTAAGCGGAAGTCTGAGTGTGAGCATTTTTGTGTCTGTGTGTGTGTGTGTGTGTGTGTGTGTGTGTGTGTGCGTGTGTGTGTGTGTGTGTGTGTGTGTGTGTGTGTGTGTGTGTGTGTGTGTGTGTGTGTGTGTGTGTGTGTGTGTGTGTGTGTGTGTGTGTGTGTGTGTGTGTCTGTGTTTGTGTTTGTGTTTGTGTTTGTGTTTGTGTCTCTCTCTGTGTCTGTGTCTGTGTCTGCGTCTGCGTCTGCGTCTGCGTCTGCGTCTGCGTCTGCGTCTGCGTCTGCGTCTGCGTCTGCGTCTGCGTCTGCGCCGCGTCCGCGTCTGCGTCTGCGTCCGCGTCCGCGTCCGCGTCCGCGTCCGCGTCTGCGTCTGCGTCCGCGTCCGCGTCCGCGTCCGCGTCCGCGTCTGCGTCTGCGTCTGCGTCTGCGTCTGCGTCTGCGTCTGCGTCTGCGTCTGTGTCTGTGTCTGTGTCTGTGTCTGTGTCTGTGTGTTTGAGTATGTATGCATATGATACTGTTATATGTTTGTGTAGGTGTGGGCTGGGCAATTTCTTTCGCAGGAGGCGACCCGAAAGTCAGCGCATGTGGACGAACTGCTAGCATGGCAGAAAACGCACGAGGCGGGAGATGATTCAGAGCCACCACCATGCTTGCCTCGGCTAGCTGCAATTCTGACAACTTGGAATCTGAAAATATTCACTTGCATCCAAGCAACGCACCCCTTTGCAGCCTTGAAATGCAGATTTCCTTGGCATCCATGCTAAACACCTAACTATTACCTACTCTGTCACCCTAGCTTGCTTCGATTTGAATCATGACTCACAGGCCCCTCACCCCCCTGTTTATCTCACCCCTCTGAGCCCTTCCTCTCTCTCTTCAGCCCAGACTGGATGCCAGGCACGCCTGGTGGCGGCGCAGGACCAGGCGGCGGACCTGGAGCGGGAGATTGCCGCGCACCAGGCAGAGGCCACAGCCTGGCGGGAGCGGCCCCCTGGCACGTGGCAATGTGTGGCAAAGCTCAACTCCCGCGGTCCCCCCCTTCAAAGCTTCAAAGGAAGACAAGGTAGGTCAGCAAAAGCTCTTGGCCCAACCCTGGCGGATGCCCCAAGCACGTTTTGCTCAGGCACCGAGGGGCTTTAAGCATTGCATGCTGAAAGTTGTGCTTGAGCTTCAAGGATATTCGTCCCGTCTTACAGCACTGCTGTCTCCAGCCCAGGCTGGCAAGTACACAGCAAGAGGTGGAACAGTTGCAAGAAGAAATTCCTGCTTGGCGCGCCCAATGCCTGGAGCACAGAGTTGCAATGATGTGCGTGTTTCTCCAGTGTAGGAATCTTTCTGGAGATGGAGGCACACGCATACCCAAGAGCTTGAACATCAGATCTCAAGGCAGAGAAGGTTTGTCAAGGTAACAGGCTGCCAATGTGTGTTTCATGGTGCCACTGAGGCTCTGAAATTACAAGCAGTCGGCAGCATCTCCAGGATGCTGCCGTGAAAGAAGAGGAACTCTGGGCCGAAGAGCGCCTATCCCTCAAAAAGTCGCTGGAGCTGCTCCTGTTGCAGGCTTGTTACGTTTTTGGAGCAAGTGAAGGCTTGTCGTGGTTATGGTGGAGACGCCGGACCGTCCCACGTTCGGCAGGTTGAGCAACTGGAAGACTCTGCCCGGGCTGCTTCCGAGAAGGTGCTGGCCTGGGATCGCGCAGTGACAGGGGCCGTTGTGCAGTTCCCAGGCGGCACGCTCTGCTGAGGTGGCGGAAAGGGCAGAGGAAGCCGCCAATAAGCAGTGGCAGCAGAGCAGAGAGGTGGAGCGGTTGGAAGCCAAGTTGTGCCTAGGCTGCAGGGTTCATGTTACGCAAAGTGCACAACATGCCACCTCGCACTGCGCTCCTTGACCCGAGAATGTCCAAAGCCCGCAAGGCGTGAGGCCAAAGCAGAGCTCACAGATGCCAAGCGCAGATTGGCGGCCGAGAATGATGCGCTGCCCAGCCTCGAACCACGCGAGTTGCACAACCCCAGCTGTTCAAAGCTGACTTGAGCGAAGGCTGCCACAGCCTTAGAGCCAAGGCTGCAGAAGGTGTCAATGGAGCTGGAGCAGAAGAGCTGCGAAGCTTCTTTGGCGCGGCTGGATTGGGATGGCCGGCCTGAGCGGCAGGCCGCCAGCTTAATGCCTCACATGCCAACCCGTGCACGCTGCTTTCTTGGCCCAGCAGCGTCAAGTTGGAGCACAGATCGTTTTGCCGTGAGGCAACTTCCAGCGGCTTGCGGGATAAGGACACAAGACTCATGGCATAGTGAGTCTGGTGAGTGACTCCAAATTTGAGCAGGAGAGATGGGCCGAAGTGAGCCGCTTGCACCAGGAGTCAGGGCGGCAACGCGACCCGGCAGCATCGCTTCTAGTATTTCTAGTTATGCAGCACTTGGTGCAACTACTCGCTGCACACCAGGCTCCTGTTTGTGCGGTGTGTTTGTCGACAACCAAGCCAAAAAAATAATAATCTGGCTTTCAGCGGCACGACGTTGTGCACAATATGAACACTTTGGGCACTCGTATTGGCAAGCTCTGAGAGACGAGCTGCAGACCAAGGTGAGAGGCAAGCATTCCTTCGTCGGAGCCTTATCAATGTTGTATTTTCGGGAAATCATTGTGTCAAAGGTCAAGAGCTGGAACACGCACGCCTCCTGCTGGATGTGCCCACGAGACTTTGTTGCAAAGATTGCAGCCATTGGTCCGGCTGTTCAGTGAGACCTCAGAAAGGCTGGTTGCCGCTTGTATCACACCCGGGTAGTGCCTGTGGCCAAGCCACAGGAAGTAGTGCTTCAAGCCTTTCCCATTTTGCGATGAGTGCAGCCAGCTAAACACGCCACATTATCGATGTTTGGCTGTAGCTGACTATTTTGGATGCCTGAGGTCTGAGAAGTGGATCCATGAGGACGCACGAGCCGAGTTGCACTTCATATAGTGCTTCCTTTGCATTTGCAGTCGGTCTCCTTACAGGACACGTTGAGCAGTGCAGCCTACACAAGGCTGCCAGTGACCGGGGATGCAGCTTGGAGACATAGGTCTGCAATATTGAAGATGCATCGTTTCAGCCTCCACCTGTCTCCGCCTGCTCTTTCTTTGCCAGTGCCTTTGTGGTCTTGGCCGGTCCCATCGTTCAGACCATAGGGTAATGTGGAAGTGGATGCACCATTCGCGCATGATAAGGTGCAGTGGAAAGATGCCGGGGAGGATCATCGGTTGGCCGCTGGTCCGGTGAGCTATTTAGGTTTTTCAGCTGCATGCAAGCGGCGGCTGAGCAGCTTAGACCAAGGCCGTGGCCCAAGGCCAGACAAGGCTGAGTGCGGTTCTCGCAGAGAACGAGCGCCTGTGCCTTTGCTTGAACGTTCAGCTGACAGATTCCACGTTTCACGAAACTTGTGCAAGGCAAGAGTGAGTGTTGAAGGTAGGCGCAAGACAAGCGGCGGACTGCCACTTTGGTAATTTATTCCAGTCGCTATAGCGCATGCAAGTGAAGTGCAAGTGAAGTACATCCCATGAACTTCAGCCCCATGTGCCATGGCTTCAGCCCCAGTGCTTGTGACTGAGGAAACGCTTGGTTAGCCAAGTTGCCCACTCTCCGCTTCGGCAAGCGGGGCGCTTTGGCTATCAACCACTTGATGTTGCACTGGGTATTGCCAGTTTTTGGGGAGGGGATAGAGGCGCGCAAGGCGCAGGCGGCTGCAATCAAGAGATGCACTTAACTTAACCAGCCTCATGTGTGAGGAGCCCTAGATCTCCAAGCATCTACGAGCCAGTGACGCCTCAGTCAAGGTCAAGAAGATATTGACCCATGTAGGTTTCAGGAGAATTCGCGTAGTCATGCTGTGCCAGTAGGGGGGCGGGCGCAGTGTGTAGCGGCGCAAGAGGGGCTGCTGGACACAGGCCCTTGAAACTGCTCATTGGGCCTTTGCAGCCTCCGGGTGCCAGCCAAGCTGTCAATGAAAGCAATTTTAGATTAAAATATGCTGTGCAGAAGTCCTCTTAGTTAATCCAGGCATGGATTAACTGATCAGCAGGTCGGCGCGGGGAAGGGCGTGACCGGGGGAGCCAGCGAGAAGGCTGGCCGCACTAACTTGAAGCTGCATGCTGTGACACAGCCGCTGAGCTCTCCAGGCCGGGAGCGCACCGCTCGGAGCACGCGCGCTCCCCAGATCCGCAGTGAAGCACAGGGTGAGACTTGCTGAGCATCGAGTGGGGGGCAGACAACATGGCCGAACCTCTTCAAGTGCGGCACATTGCCTACATGCATTCGGACAACACACGGCCAGTTGGCACACGACGCTCTTTGTGCGTGTGTAGCGCCGCTGTCCTCAGACCATTGTGTTGATGTTTGTTCCCGCTGACTTTGCGTTTGTTGGAAACCCACCTCGAACCAACCCTGAACCAACCCGAGAATCTCCCAAGCCCATCCTAAACCCACTCTAAAGCAACCCTAAACCCTGCCTAAACAAACCCTAAACCCACCTAGAACCAATCCTAAGCCCACCCAAACCCTACCCTAAACTCGGCCGAAACCCACCCTGAACCCATCCGAACCTGAACCCAGCCCACACCTACACTAAACCCACCCCAAACCTACCCCAAACCCATTCTAAATCACCACCCAAACCCGGAAACCCTTCCTGAGTATTCTAAACCATCCCGAAACCCAGCCCAAACCGAAGCCCACGATAAACTTCCCTAAACCCACTCAGCTCAACCCACCCTAAACCACCCTAAATCCCCACCCTACTTCCACAACAAACTACCTTAAACCCTTTAAGGAAAAAGCTCACAAACCCCTTGTGAAAGTTCCCCTCACAAAGGGCGGCCTATTTCTTCTTCTTTTTTTGAAACATGTCATGCAGCGGTAGATTGCTCACCCTTTCCGGAAACATGTGCGGTCTATGGGGCGGGGGGGGGGGTCAGGGTCGGGGGTTGGGCGGGGGTCGGGTTCCATGCCGAAACACGACGATCGAAGACGTTTCCCCAAATTTCAACACGGTGACTTGCTAAAACGGCACTGACATTGAGAGTACCAATTAATTTTGAGGCCTATTTCTAGAGAGGCGTGAACGCATTGACATTTTGGGCCATGGCGGATGCAGTTCCAAACTTGTCAGCGTCACAGGAACAGCCAGGGATCATTGCGACGGGAATGCATGTGGACTCCGTCCAACAGTGCCCACGTAGAAGGGGCAAACCACCCGGCAGCGGCGACCTGATTGTAGGTGCTCGCTACTCGTAGGAGGGTTCACGGGTTGGAGATGTGCCATACATTTGCACCTCTTGTGGGCTGTGGGCTTGAGGCCCTACGACCCAGTGTTTCTTCCCTGCAATTCCCAATCTTGTTTCTGCTTGATCAATTGATCAACCCTTATGATGCTTTGGGCTTTGTAATTTTGCTTCATTGCTCTTGGTGCTGCTTCAGTTGCTAAATCCAGGTTGTCCTTCTGGTTGGCGAGGCTTTTAGCCTGACAAGTTCGGTTGTCACCAGGCTCAGAGGCTCAGAGCGTCCTTTTGTTTTCCCTTCAGTCGAATCTGGAGAGTGGGGGCGTTGGCAGACAGATTCAGCGCACCTTCAAGGAGAGGCTATTTCGGGCTTTCGTACAAGACGGGTACTTTTGCTCAATCTTTCAGGCACCGGGGAGATGTGCAACATGCGTAGTGGCTTTGATTCAACGTTCCCTCGGCACTCGGCATGGTGTACTCCCAGCTAGCGTCGACTTGTTGCTTATTCACCCTGGCTTGAATTCGGCTTTCTGGGCCAGCCGCAACATGTGTCCCTAGGCATGAGAGGGACAGAACCCGGGAAGCAGCCCTGAAGACTGCAAAAGCGCCGCATGGCCCAATGCAATTTTGATGATTTGGCCAGTGCATATGATACTTGAAATGTCGCACTGAGCGTCGACGAGAACAACTTGTTTGTTTTCGACGTCTACTTGTATGAATGCGGAACTTTCCTTCGTCAACTTTACCACAGCAGTTCCACCCAGGAAAGCCCATCCTACGAAGGCTGACAGCCAAAGAGGCTGGGGGCAGAAGGGCCATTGATGGGTTTGGCTTCAACGTCAGCAGACCGCAATGCTGAATTTCAGGCGCTCAAGCAAAGGCAGCCAGAAGCAACAACGATGGCACGAGAGGGCCAACTGGCGAAGATCCTGCGAGCACTGCTCATAAGCACAAGGACATGATCAGCTGCATGAATGTAACGCTACAGTGCAGTTGCATTCCAGCTATTTTACTTGGGGCTGCCCTATGATTGTAGCCACGCTGGGAACGCCAGAATTAGCGAGTCCCAAAAGCTCCGGCATTGCCTTGCAGCTGCAAGGAGAAGACCAGAGGTGGAGCCCAAACATCCCGCAAAGCTGTGGCAGCAAAAAATGCAGCCAGCGTCGCAGCATTCCAACTGGAAGCAATAATCCCCAAGCACTGACAGGGAGGTGGAACTGATCTATTTCGACTTCAGAGCGGGTCACTGAACTTGCTTGCCTAGGCTAAATGCCGGACAGACTCTCAACCGATGGGGGAGGCAATCCACACCAACCACGGCATGAAGACTGATGGCACTGCACCAGCTTCAGGCACAAGGCAAAAGCGCAGCGCCTCCACAAGAGGAGGCTGGATTCAAGCCGAGAGGCACTATGATCACCATGCATCATGCACGCACGGCATGCCTTTTGTGGTGCCAATCCTGCAGGAGTCATCCTCCGGTTATTACAGCTACTACAGCATGGCGCTCAGCAGGGCGTGTGACTGGTTGTGCGTGATGATGCGTGTATCTTGATAAGGGCATCTCAATCTAGCCCAGGATGAAGTGATATGGAGGGGCCAACTCTATTTTTTATCCAAGGTGGAGACGACTCGCAAGAGTCTGACAGCCAAAGAGGCTGGGGGCAGAAGGGCCATTGATGGGTTTGGCTTCAACGTCAGCAGACCGCAATGCTGAATTTCAGGCGCTCAAGCAAAGGCAGCCAGAAGAAACAACGATGGCACGAGAGGGCCAACTGGCGAAGATCCTGCGAGCACTGCTCATAAGCACAAGGACATGATCAGCTGCATGAATGTAACGCTACAGTGCAGTTGCATTCCAGCTATTTTACTTGGGGCTGCCCTATGATTGTAGCCACGCTGGGAACGCCAGAATTAGCGAGTCCCAAAAGCTCCGGCATTGCCTTGCAGCTGCAAGGAGAAGACCAGAGGTGGAGCCCAAACATTACGTAAAGCTGTGGCAGCAAAAAATGCAGCCAGCGTCGCAGCATTCCAACTGGAAGCAATAATCCCCAAGCACTGACAGGGAAGTGGAACTGATCTATTTCGACTTCAGAACGGGTCACTGAACTTGCTTGCCTAGGCTAAATGCCGGACAGACTCTCAACCGATGGGGGAGGCAATCCACACCAACCACGGCATGAAGACTGATGGCACTGCACCAGCTTCAGGCACAAGGCAAAAGCGTAGCGCCTCAACAAGAGGAGGCTGGATTCAAGCAGAGAGGCACTATGATCACCATGCATCATGCTCGCACGGCATGCCTTTTGCGGTGTCAATCCTGCAGGAGTCATCCTCCGACTACAGCATGGCGCTCAGCAGGGTGTGTTGTTTCGTGTCCGGTTGTGCATGATGCACGGCGCGTGCCTTGGCGAGGGCGTGAGCATCCTTTTTAATGTCCAAGGTGGAGATGACTCGCAAGAGTCTGACAGCCAAAGAGGCTGGGGGCAGAAGGGCCGTTGATGGGATTAGCTTCAGCTGAGTCAGCGGACTGCAATGTTGTTCTTGGAGGCACTCAAGCAAATGCAGCCACAAGAAGCAACGATGGCACGAAAGAGCCAGATGACGAAGATGGCGCGAGCACTGCTCATAAGCAGAAGGACACGATCAGTTGCATGCATGTCGTACTGCAGTGCGGTTGCATTCCAGGTAGTTTGCCTAGGGCTGTTGAATGTTGAGCAAATGAGTCAGGTCTTAGACATTGAGACGAACATCATGCGTGTTCAGCAAGTATGATTTTGAAGCTGAAAGGAGAAGGCACAAAGTGAAGCCCAGGCAACATACAAAGTTATGGAAGCCAAAGGCGTGCCAGTGAGCCGCCAAGCATATGGTCTGCTTTAGATAAACTTTAGAGCTGGCCACGGAGCTCGGAAGGGTGTTGTGCTTGCCCAGGCCCAATTTCAGAGAGCTTGCCAAGCGACGGGGGCAATGCAGGCTAACCATGGTGTTCATACAGATCGCGTTGCACTTGACCAGCTACAGGCGCAAGGCACGAGCACTGCGCCTCAGCAAAAGGAGGCCGGATTCAAGCAGAGTTGCTGTGCACGCATGGCATGAAATCCTGCAGGAGGGCGAAGAAAGCGATGCGCTTGGGAGTGTTGTTTCAATTCTTTGGATCGTGTTCCCGGTGCACATTTCCTTGCTTGACACATTCAGTTGATAGTTGAGTCTAAACTCAAGTTTTGAGCGAAAACCAAGGTGCAGAAGGCTCTCAGGAGTCCTCCAGTGAGCGTGCAGCCTAGACGCACATTAACTTTGTTCGCAAGGGTGGTGCTCTCCTGCCCAGGTCAGAGTCAGCATCACCACAGAAAGATGAAAAGCAATCATGAGGAAAACATACTTAATAATGCTGAATGCGTGCCTTTGGATTTCAGCCATGCTCCCTGCCAGCCGATGGCCACAGCAACTCCAGCTTGGTAACATAATTAAGAACTCTGTATCAAGAACAAGCTTGTGCACAAAAGCAGATATTTGGAAAATGGGGTACTGTAGGGATCCCACGCGCTGCTCGCAGGGCCCCCCGGGATTTTGCGCAAGGTAGGGGGTCGATGCAAGGGTTGGTGGACTGGTAGCTCGACACTTAGTTGCGTTTCTGTTGCGAAAGGGGCTCAAACTTTCAAAGTTCGTGGGCGTGGGGATTTGCTGTGCAAGCCAATGCTGGCACAAATTTATACAAATTTCCTTTGGTGGCCTTGCGCAAACATATCTAAGCCGCGGCCTTACGCCAAGATATATAAGCCCGCCAAGTTGTGGCTTCCGACATTTCCCCAAAACTCTCGACTCAACTCAAAACTTGAAGAGAAAGCTAATATTAGCCCGCAACTCACAGCTAGGTGCCATCGAGCACGCCAAAGTTAATTTCCGGGAAATTTCGGAAAACGAGAGACGAGAGACGCGCGTGCAGAGTCGCGAATCAAGAGTCGCACACAAGTTAAGAGTCGAGCGTGGCAATCGGGGGGGCAAGCTGCGAGAATGGGAAGGGGGGATTTTGGAGGGAATTTTGATATGTGTCTAGGGGAATTGATTGGATCGGCTTTGTGAAAGGGGGAGTTTGACTGGTTTCTAGAGGGGATGGGAAGTTGACTGGCTTCTAGAGCGTTGGGGATGGGCAATTGAACCGTTTCTATCGGTGATGTGATCGGTTTTTAGGCTGCTTTTTCTTTGTTTTCTCCGGTTTTTAGAGGGGATTTGATCGTTTTCTAAATAATCGTGTAAAGGGGATTTGACCGGTTTTTAGAGGGAATTAACCGGAGTTGCATCGATTTTGAGGGTGATTGTATTGGTTGTTGAGGGGGGGCGTAAGATGTTTTTCTTGAAGAGATGCGACTGCTTGCGGATTGGAATTAGCTGGAGCAGGGATGTTGGCTGCGCGACATGGGGTCGGGCGGGGAGGGGTTGGATCGACTAATTGGGGAAATTAGGGTGTTGGAGGATTCTGTGACCTTGGAAGCCGACGAATTGATATGTAAAACAATATATATATATATTTAATTATTTTTTAAATTGAAATAATTGATTAATTAATTGATAATAAAAAAACATAATAATTTGATATTTAGATGTTTTAATATATAAATAATATAATTAATTATATTTATTTATTATTTTAATACTATTTTAGGATTATATATTATTAAAATATAATTTAAAAAATATTATAAATATTATAATAAATAAAATAAACATAAATACAATAATTTTAAAAGTTAAGTATATTAATATAATAAAAGGTATTGAATAAATAATAAAAATTAGATAAATATAATTTATTATAAATATTTTTCTTTTGATATAATGATATTTTATTATAACTAATTCGAATATGAATATATTTAAAACATAAAATTAGAAAGGCTAATTTAAAAATGAAAAATAATATATAAACAATAAAATACATAATAAGGAATTTATTTTTTTTAAAAAATATATAAAATAATTAAAATGAAATATATTTAGAATATTTTAATAATTAATATAGAATTATGGTATTTAAAATATATTAAATAGTTGTTGTATGGGGTGTATTTTCTTTTTTAGTGAGCCTCTCTTTATTTATTTATTTTTTTTATTATTTATATATATGTAATATTCGATAATTTTTTTGTAAGGATTATGCGTTTTAAGAATCGCTTTCGTTGTGGCGCCGTATGAATGTGGAAAAGTGCTCGTCGAGCTCTTTATAGGTGTGCTTAAGCGCTCTCGCTATGGCGTCGTACGAATTCGTAATATATTTTATGAATCTTCTGCGAATATAAACTTACAATGGGGAAGAATTTTTCGTATTCGAAAAATTATATATATAATTACAATATTAATATTATATATATATAGAAGAACAAAAAATAACACATTACAAGTTCGCATGGCGCCACAGCGAAAGTGCTTGGGCATATAGGATCTTTATAGAGGATGCATAAGATGTTTGTTTTGTTTTTTTTATATGATATCACAACGAATTTGGAGGCTCAGGTAGTATATTTGGTCTGACACGAAAAAACAAATTTTTCGGAGTTAGCGCTTTTTGCACCAAAAACAGTCAATTATCACGATGACATTTATGGCCCAGAGGTACATGAGGTAGGTTCTCATGTAGTCAGTTGCATGTTGTACATTCAAGTGGTTGCCAAAGCATGATCCAATCACTGCTTTGGCTCAAGTGCTGAAAACAGCGCGTTGCACCGCGCTAGCCCCAAGGTTAAGGGAGAGGTCGCAGTCACGGAGGGGTTCGTTCCTTTTAAGGTCCCGGGTTCCCCCGTTGTTGACAAAACTGTGTTTCCCTCTCCTTTGAGTGGTTATCAGCCGTAACGCTTTTCGGGTAAACGAACCCTTCCGTGACTGCGACCTGTTGGTCGCACATGGAAGTCGGCCCTCACCGCGGCACACGCGGTGGGAAAGGGCCGCGTGCCCGATTGTACAACACTCTGCAACAGATCGTCGTCGACGAGTACAAGCGGCAGAACAGACGATTCCGGTGGATCAGGTTTTCGGACGCCTCGAAGCAACAGGTCGAGGCGCTCTTCTCCTGGCGTGAGTCACTGGATAGCTGGCACCTGTGGAATTTTGACCAAGAAGCCTTCGACGTGATCCAGGCCGCGGACAACGCTTATCAGCAGCGTCTCGCATTGGTTGAAACCGCAGGAGTGGTCTTGCCGCAGGGCGTGCCATCTCAGGATCAAGCCGCAGCCTCAGGCGCGGCGGGAGCATCGAGCAGTGCAGCGGACTGGCTTCGTCCTCCGACGCCTCCATCAGCTTCCTCCTGGTTGCAAGATTCGCGCACTCCTTTGCCTCGCATTCGGCCATCTGCAGAGGAAAGACAAGCCGCAAAGTCAACTCTTCGCGGGGTATACGCTAAAGCTGCGGAAACGCGGCGGGAGAGCAGCAGGGAGCGATCAACACAAAGATCGAGGTCCCCATCGCCAAGAAGGTCGAGGTCTCCATCAGCATCACCGAGACGAGGACCAACTGCTGCTGCCCCTGTGGAACCACGGGCCCATAGTGTTGAACCCGCGCTTGCGCGGGAGGGAAGGCCATCCAGAACTTCCCTAGCCACTCGGCCCATTGTTTTGGCTCCACAGAATAGCATTTACCCTGTGACGAGGTTTGACGAACACGGTACCTGGGTATTGGTGCGGGAGGCATCACAACCACGTGAAGCGGCTCCTCGTCGGCGAGCGCAACGGACGTCTGGGCAGCTTCGCCAAGCCGATCCTTACCTCCTCGCTGACGAGACGTGGAGGGACCCGCCAAGGAGGTCCTCCACGAGCTCACGCTCACGGTCTCCTGACCGCCGCCCGGCGCCTGCGGAAACCTTCCGCCTCGACGCCTACAGCTCGGACGAGGACCCACCGCAAAACTTGGAGTCCATCAGGACGGGCAGGGCAGCATACGTGCCTCGGCGCGTTTACGAGGCGCCGACTCACTCCGAGCCCATCGCGCTTCACAGCCGAAGAATCGGGGCAGTTCAACCGCCGCCCCCAAAGGCCGCTCCCAAGGTCATCTTCGGCAGCAAGCCACCGTTGCCCAAGGAGGTCCCCAAGGCAGTTTCTCCAGCGCCTGCAAAGGCAGACATCCCGAGGAAGTCACCGCCAAGGGCCAGATCTCCGGTTCGGACTCAGAGTGCATTCGGGTACAAGGCACCTCCGCGAGGCTTGAACAAGGCCGAACCCAGAAGCAAATCGAGCTCAAACCCGCCACAATTCGGGTACATCGTCAAGCCGCCGCCTCCGCAGGTCGTTCAAGCAGCTGCTGCTAGCGCTGCAACTCCTGAAGCTGGCACGCGATTCCGCTCGCCACCAAGGAGGGCACCGCCTGCGCCCCCGCCGCCGCCACCTCCGCCTGGAAGGCCGGTGCCGCCCAAGGAGCTTGTTGTTGCTCTTGACTGGCACGGAGTTCTTGACGTTGGGCAGCAGGGACCCCACCTCAACCCGGAAGTGATCCGACATCTCGTTCAGTTTGCAGCGGACTACGCACCTATAAATTTTATAGTGCTATCCTTCGTGGGCAGGGCTGCAAGCGAGTATCGCCGCCGCGAATTTCAGGTCGCCCTGGAGCACGCGCGGGCAACATCTGGACTCACTTTTTCTGCGATAAAAATCGTTCACGAACGGTTGGGAAGGGGAGGCAAAGCAGACGCCCTGCAAGGGCTGGGCGTACACGCCCTTATTGACGATACAGCATCGATTGTCCGTGAAGCTCAAAAGACAGGCATCGCGGCGTTCCGCAACTTTCCGCACTTCGGTCCGAGCGGATTTGCCAACGCGCTTGAGAACCTTGGTGAGTTCATCGAGTCCCGGAACAGACAATCCATTCCGGCGGCAAGGGGCCTGCATCCATCGCAGTACCTCGAGGAGATCCACCGATCTGCATCCCAGCTGCCCGCCAGCCGGGTACTTCGATAGCCATTGCTGCAAGCCGTTAAAACCGTCGCTTTGCGCGGTACAGCGTTTGCAATTACAAGCTTTCGATTTGCAGACAAATTCTCAATACAGCTTGGCAACATCCCTCGATAAAGCACCATAGTGCGGCAGTGCGGATCAATCAATCTACAAGTACAATTACAAATACAGAATTCATCAGGTGCAAAGCAGCAGGGCGTATTTTCTTGAGTGGCTCACTTGAGCGTTTCGCAACGTATTTTCTTGAGTGGCTCACTTGAGCGTGTCGCAATCAGCTGCCAATCCAGGGATATCTCCTCGTGGCACCTTTTGACACGCTGCTCAAAGCGCGTGGAGCTAGCTTCGTGTGAGTGCAAAAGTTGCATTGCTGTGTCATGGCTTCAACGGGTTTGTCACCGCCATCAGAACCCCGTTCAAGGTCAACCCCAAATAGGGATTCCGAACCGGACGACCCTGACCTAGCCATGGTTCCTGCAGTTATGTCCACAGTTCGCACATCCACACCTCAAAGAGCAGCCCAAACACGACCATCATCACCCCCGAGTGGTCCGATCGTGTCAGAACCGACATCATCCGAAGCTTCCCCAGCCATTCAGTTTCCTTCACAGGGATCGCAATTACCTGACCCGATGACTAACGTACCCGCTGCGGCATTTATAGCTGGAGCTGCGGTGCAGCAAGCTCATCGAGCATCCGACCTCGCTGCTCAGGCAGCCAATCACGCCTTGCATCAACAGCAGGCCGCCGATCAGGCGAGACAAGAGGCCGGATGGATCAGGGAAAGGGCTGTAAGAGAAGTTTCAGACGTTAGGGTTCAGGCCGCTCAGCTAGCTTCGCAAGCACAGCAGGCTGTTCAAACAGCACAACAAAGTGAGGCTCAGGCTAGGCAACTCATTGAGCAGACACGACAGGAAGCCTTAGGCCATGTCGAGAACGCACGACAGGTTGTTAATGCCACTCAACAGGACGCTCAGCAAGAGGTTCAACGCATTGTTCAAGAAGCTCAACAGGCAATCCTACAAAGGGAGCAAACCATTGCCAGTCAAGAGCATACCATTCGTGGATTGTCTCAGGAAAATTCTGTGATGCATCAACGACTTGGTGATCTCGAACGTGTTGTCGCGCAGCTCACCCAACAAGCTCGTGCGACCCCTGTTCCGATGCAAGAGTCCCCGCCGAAAGCCGCATCAATAGCCGAAACAGCTACGGAAACAAGCGCGGCTAAGGCCTCAAGTCAAGGCACAGTTCCCCCAGGAACCCATCAGCCGGTTGGAGCACCTCAGGTTTCAAGCTCACAAGATGCCTCCGGTGTTGCCGCATCGTCGCAAGGGAATGCTTTTACAAGTACTATCCCCGACCCTCCGTGTGGTTCTGTTCAAAGTTCAGGACTTGGTCACGATGCCCCAGCTGATTCAAGGGACCCTGGTGGGGGTGCAACAAGTCAACATCTCGTAGGCCATTCGGCAGTGCTAGGAGCAGCGTCCTCTGTTGGAGACGCAGCCCCCGGCGCGTCGAGGACTAGCGGGTTGGGTAGAGACGGTTCAAGGGATCAAGCCGATGTGAGAGTGCAAGTGACGGCTTTAGCGGAAATGGTTCAGCAGCTTTCCCAATTGGTTGCTAATCAAGTGGCTCCGCCACCTCCGCCTCCGGCCGCACCACCTCCAGTGCCTCCCATTCCCCTTTTTGGGGCGCCGCCTCCGCCGAAAGCTGGCAATGGCACTCATGTTCCACCAGTACCAATCACAATGTTGGGAGGGTTATACTCGTCATCCCCGCAAGCGCCATCGGCAGCAAGCTCCGACACATCATCAGACTCCAATGGAGATGATGATACCCCACAATGTCGAGTTTGCGGCGGCAGCCATGAAGACACTGATTGCCCATACCTCACCATGAATGGTGGTGGGGGAGGTGGGGGAGGCCCTGGCCAGTTCCCCAATGCAGACCCGTCTCAAGCTGCCGATCCTAGTGTAGGCATGACCGTCACCGATCACGCCACGCATGAGGAGTCCGTTGTTCGCGTCAAGGACCTCAAGGATCTCGTGTTGCCATCCCCTCCGGAGAACGCTGGACAGGCTAGAGGTTTCGTCAACCAAGTTTTGATGGCCATCGGTCGACTCCAGAAGACCCCCGGAGATGAAGTTTACCAGTGGGCCCAAGCATGCATGTCCTCCACCGAGCAAGAACTCGTCGCGGACAAGCGTTTCCCACGGTTAGATCGTGAAATAGCCGCAAAGCTCCTTAAGACCTGCCGCAAAGGTAAGTTCGGGCTCTTGTTTCAGAATATGGTTGAACAAGAGAGATCTCGTCAGGTGGGATGCCCGTAGGGAGAATCATGTTGCGTGCTATCTTCAAGCACTTTCAGTTAGAACGAGGTAGGCTCGGAACCTTAGGAGGCCGCAACTTGTTAAAGCTGTCTCTTGCAGGCCCGTCCCTTGCTGACCTGGATGCCTTTCGGGAGAAGTACGTTTACGTGCTGACCGCAATTCCCGTGGCAGAACAACCCAGGGAAACAACCTTGTTTGATCACCTGTTGGATGAGCTGGAAAAGTGCACCGCGCTGAAGCCTAAGGTAGAAAAGGCACGGGAAGCCCCTTTCGGTAGCCACCGTAGGAAGCCGGAATGGTTGTGGTCCAAGGTTGATCTAGCCTTGGAGCTCCATCAGGACAAACGGAACAGGGATGAGTTTGACAAAAGTCTTCAAATCAAGCCAGCCGTCATGTCCCAGGGGAATAATTCTAATGCCATGCCCGCAGCAAGCAGCGAAGACAAGCCCAAGAAAAGTAAGAAGAAGCAAGAAGGATAAATCTGCTGACCAGCAGACTCCGGCAGCCCCTGCGCCGAAGGTTAAAGCTCCAAAGCCGCCTCCTCCTAAAGCTAATGCAGCTCCAGCCCCAAAGGGTAAAGGTAAGGGCGGTTCGAACGATAACCTTACTCCTAGGTCTAAGGCCATCAGTAAGACAGCCACTATGACCGCGGCGGAGAAAGCCAAGATGCCGTGCATGTTTTATGCCTATAATTCGTGCAAGGCCAAGCAGTGTGCATTTCTCCACAGTGATTCCAACAAGTACACTGGTCCCAAGCCCAAAAGTTTGTTGTCCCCGCCGCCGCCAAAGGCGAGTGCAGCTGTTGCACAGCTCATTCCGGCAATGGCAAGCGTCGCCTCCGATGACAATCGCATTAGTTGGCTTTGGGATACTGCCGCAGGGAGACACTTGATCGGACGTCAAGCTTTGAATAGCAACATGATCAAGTGCGTGCGCGAGAGCAGCACACCCGTAGGTTTTGCGACTGGGGGTGGTGCCCAACAAGGCACTACTTCATTAGGGTTCGAGGACAGCCGAGTGATACCTGCTGAAGAGCAGGTGTACGTCCTCCGTGATTGCCCACCAGCGCAATCCATCGGTAAGACCGTAATGGATCAAGGACACCTTTTCATTTGGGATCCACGTGAAAACGTTCCATACCTTGTGCCCCCAAAGGACATCAGTAGATGTAAGATTAACGTGCCCCGCAATGCGCGCATTAATGCATCTAGGGTAGTGGAATACGTTCCCCAATATGATGAAGTGGTAAAACCCAAATTGGCAGAGTCGTCAACTCACCTCTGGCCGATTGAAGCCGCTGCTATGAGCGCGGCCGAAGACGATGCCGTTTCTCTGTGCGATGACTCGTGCCAAGCGTCAGATGAAGGTGAGATAGATCAGGTTCCTGTCAACATGCTAGCGGCCGAGGAAGCCCCTCCTCCCAATAACGAACTTCCATTGATCGCCTTCGGAGATGGTGACCCGACACATGATACTGCGTTGAAGGAGCAAGCAAAATCTCCTGAGCACATGAGGTCCCATTTCCCGAAGAACCCGTTTTGCAAGGTGTGTTCAATCTCAAAGACCACTTCCGCAAGGGTAGCGCACAAAAAGGATACTAGATCCGACGACAAAGTCGATGTTCCAACCGCACCATTTCAACAGTTGGCTACCGATTCCGTGATTCTTGCCATGGGCGATGAACACCTCGGAGTAGGTTTCGGTGGAATCAAATCTCACCATGTAGTACGTGATGTTTTCTCAGGCGTTCGACTTGCCTACCCTGTGAGTAGGCGGGACACGCAAGCGCATGTCAAAAACTTCCGTCAGTTCATGGGCCTTCGGGCCACTGATTCGCCAACATGTCTAGTAAAAATGGATGCAGCAGGAGAGCTCGAAGGAGCGGCCCACGAAGTCGGTCTCGTCCCCGAGACAAGCTTACCGAACAGGTGGCCACACAACACCGTTCTGGAGCGCGACATTCGCGAGGAGAAGGAATGCTGCCGCAGCATCCACATGCAATCAGGGTTGCCTTATTCGTTGCACACGTTTAGTTACCCATTTGCATGTCTCTCCATGTCGTTCGACAGGCCTGCACCATTCAGCCCAGGGAAAACCCAATGGGAAGCCCTCACCAAAGAAAAGTTCCAAGGGAAGAGATGCTGTTTCGGACAATTGGTTTGGTACAGAACCAAGACTCCTGGCAAGCGCACTCTCGATCCGAACATGGCGCCAGCGCTCTTTTTGGGTTGGAGGGTCGATCCGGGGTTGCGGTATCGTAATGTGGTCAAAGTCATGGACTATGAAGCCTTCCGTAAAGATGGTTCCATTTCCGTTCACGATGTTCCTGAACCGGAATTGTTCGTTGAGGACGGAACCCCAAGCTTTCCGATTGCAGCAGCAGCAGATAGAGCATTGCATGGTGGCAAGACAGAAGGGTCTGATCCCCCACCTATGCCCCTGCGAGAGGCACCCTTTGGTGCCCCACCGACTCCATCCGCTGTCAAACCAAAATCCGTGTACATAACTGTTGAGAGGATCATCAAGTTCAAGGAAACGCCAGGTTGCCGTGCATGCACCGGTCATTCCAAGATTCACAGTGTCGAATGCAAGAAGAGGTTCTCCGAACTTGTCTCTGCAGATCGAGCTGAAGCAGCTGCAAAAAGCGCTGCCAAAACTGAATCTAAGGAACCCATTCCCATTGTGCATACTGAAGGGGATGAGGAGCTAGCTAGAGCAATCCACGCATCCGAGCATGGAGAGGATCCTAAGCCCGCAGTTAGTGCAGAAGATGTTGCGCATGAATTTGATGCAGCCGAAGCTGGGGAGCCCGCTCCCTCAAGACCCGGCGGCTCATTTTTCGATACTGCGCCAGCGACAGCCGCTACATCGCAAGGTGAAGATTTTTGGGTGTTCAAAGAAAATGCCAACTGTTTGGTCCGATACCATATCATGCCAAGGCAAAATCTCTTTACCCCAAAAGAGGTCGAGGATTGCCCCGTTTCCCCAGAAAGATTTACTGCAGCTCGCACCACTCGTGCCGTGTTTCAGGGGGGCAAAGCAGACAACATCCATGATGGTTGGTTTGGTAGCCGACCCAATCGCTCACTTGGAGATGCATGGACCGGGTTCACAGTGTTCAAGTTAAAACCCATTCAGTCCGATTGTGTTATCACCACAGGTGCAGCCGTGATGTTAGACTCCGTACCGCCGACACCTTTCACCGATGCATCAAAGAACGGTCGTCCGAACACATTGCCAATTTTCGGCATGCCATGCAGCGCAGAGGTTGAAGCTCCACAGCGCAAGCAGTTTGAGGTTGGAAATCATCGTGCCCGCAAGAAACAGGCGCGTATTGACAAGTTGCCTGTGATGTTCGAATACGCATGTTCACCAGAGTCCAATATGGGTCGCGTGTTTGAAGGTCTTGGCATACCTCATGTTAGGCTGGCTAAAGAGTTTATCGACCTCAGCACAGATGAAGGAGAAATCCAGTTGCAGTCGCAGATTGAAGGTTGTGATAAACCCAACCTCTGGGCCGCAATCCCCTGTACATCAGGTTCAGCATGGCAACGCCTTAATAAGGCCAAGTTAGGAAGCCAGTTCAAAAAGAAACTGAAGCAAAAAGTTAGAGAATCGAGAGAGTTGTTCTCCAGATTCAGACGTCACGCAGAGACTGTCCTCCATCAAGGGGGGTAGTGTTTCGTTTGAGTGGCCAAGGGATTGCGACAGCTGGGCTAGGGATGATGTTTCCGCATTCTTTAGAGAATATGCACACGTCTTCACCCCAGCGACCTTCCATGGTTGCGCCCTAGGCCTGAAGGACAGCAATGGCTATCCCATCAAGAAGCCATGGAAAGTCATGACCAGCAATAGCACACTCGCGTCCGCACTAGGTGCATTCAAGTGTCCGCACGAAAAAGGGTATAAACATTCGCTTGCAGCAGGTAACAAGACCGCAAAGACCGCTTTCTACCCCGAAGGCATGTGTCTCACGGTTGCCCGTGCGCTGTATCCAACAGTTCAACCCGTTGTGCCTGCGATGCCTGTCCAAGTGCCATTGCCTCTCGATCACCGGGAACGTGAACAGCAGTTGAAGCACATATCCCCTCTCTCTGGTTTGGAAGATATAGGTGTTGCTGTTGAGTCAGATGAAAAGTGTCACAACATTCTTGAGCAAGTTCTTGATGTTGAAAATCTCATCGCACATTCCCTAGGACAAGTCACAGAGAAGAAGGATCCGGAGATCACCGCAATGGTGACCAGACTCTTGTCACGTGCCGAAATGTTGGCTTCCCCGGAAGCTCTTGAAGCCGTTCGACTTGAAGCCACAGGCCTGGAGAAAGCCGGTGCCTGGGATCTAAATTCAGTCCGAGAGTACGATCAAGTCGCTGCTGAGGCGCGACGATCCAGTATAAAAGTCCATTTCGGACAGTTGATGTCGCTAGCATCCGTCAAGTTCGCCGAACTCGCGAAACACCTTCAGAAGATGAAAGGTAGGATTGTGTATCGCGGAGACTGTGCGAAAGATGAACATGGCGCGGCAGCTGTCTACCAAGAACTGGGAGCAAATCCCACGAGCGTACAAGGTCTTAACAACTGTCTCGCTTATGGATCCCTGCCAGGGAACTCCACCACAACAGCGGACGCTATAAAGGCTTATGTGCAAGCACTGCTGAAATCCAAGTACCAATCTTGGATCACACTCCCGCCTGAGCTCCGGCCAAGGTGGTGGCGCGAGCGTTTCGTGAAACCTGTGGTTTTGCTCGTTAAAGCTCTTTATGGGCATCCTGACGCTGGCGGACTCTGGGAGGCACACCTCAAAGGTTTCATTAGTGAACTTGGAGGGCGTGAGGTCGCAGAGTTTCCTGGAAACTTCTGGTTCAAGGAGTCCGGGTTACTTCTCTCGACATACGTCGACGACTTGACGTTGGCCGGCCCCAGCCACCTTCATAAAGACTTCTGGGAAAAGTTAACGAGATTGGTTGATATAGAACCCCCAGAAGACATATATCGGGTGCTAGGCAGGAACCACCTTTTGATAGATGCTCCAAAGGACCCAACTGAACCCGATCTTAATGCCGCAATGGGCAGATTGAAAGGGGGCATGGCGTTCGACATGCGGGATTATGCCCGTCAGACGGTGGCATTGTATCTTGAGGTTGCACAGCTGAAAAGTGAAAAGCTGCGCGATGCCACCACTCCATTCTGTCCCGCTGGATCCCTAGATCCTGCAGATGACGCCTTGGAGGGTGAGCTCGGCTTTGCCGCTTGCCGCGTGTTGATGAAAGCCTTATGGCTCGGCCGTTTGGCACGCCCAGACCTGGTCAAGCCCATTGGCGACCTTGCCTCATTTGTTCAAAAATGGTCTAGAAACTGCGATAAGCAGCTACATAGGCTTGTTTGCTACATAAACAGCACGGTCAACAGCACGCTAGTAGGCACAGTTCAAGATTCGACTGAGGATTTGCATCTGTCTCTTTATGTAGACGCCGATTTCGCCGGAGAGCGAGATGCAAAATCCACGTCCGGAGGATTCTTGATTTTGAGTGGTCCGCACACGCATTTTCCGCTTGCGTGGGTGTCCAAAAGGCAGACATCGGTCTCCCGATCAACGACCGAGGCGGAGATTGTATCTCTCGCATACTCCCTTTATCAGGAGGCGCTCCCTGCGCTTAGCTTGTGGGAGCTGATCTTGGACCGACCATTCCATCTCAAGATCCACGAGGACAATCAGGCGACTATCCTCGTAGCAAGGAAAGGTTTCTCATCCAAGCTACGCTGTGTCCAGCGAACACACAAGGTGAACCTCGCGTGCATCGCAGAGCAGCTTGAAAGCGAACACATCTCGATAGAATACGTCCAAACCGACATGCAGTCAGCGGACATCTTCACGAAAGCACTTCCACCCAACAAGTGGGACCATGCCATCCGGTTGCTCGGCATTCGTGTTGACCTTCCAGAGAAGCTTGAAGACGTTCGTGAGAGTAGAGCCGCTAAAGCAGCTGCCTAGTGCGCTGCAGCATGTCCGCAAAATTTCCCAAAGTGTGCAAAGTGCCTGGGTGATGCTTGAATAACTTGTGTCAGTCGTTGTGATGTAAACTTGACTTCAAGTTGGCGTGGTAATGCGCCCAAGACACTCCCTCAGTGCCGTCAATGAGGGGGGAGTCAATTATCACGATGACATTTATGGCCCAGAGGTACATGAGGTAGGTCCCCATGTAGTCAGTTGCATGTTGTACATTCAAGTCATTGCCAAAGCATGATCAATCACTGCTTTGGCTCAAGTGCTGAAAACAGCGCGTTGCTCGCGCTAGCCCCACAAGGTTAAGGGAGAGGTCGCAGTCACGGAGGGGTTCGTTCCTTTTAAGGTCCCGGGTTCCCCCGTTGTTGACAAAACTGTGTTTCCCTCTCCTTTGAGTAAAACGGAGCGGTGACGAAGCGGTGATATCGCTGGTGACGAGTTCAGCTGGCTGAAAATTATGAAGTTTTGCAGGGTTTTTGGACCAAAAAACGAAAATTAATTAGTTGGTATAAGCCCCCTTTCCTTATTATTTTGGCCGTTTTGAGCGCTTTTTGCACCAAAAACGGAGCGGTGACGAAGACCGGTGACATCGGAAGAACGTTCAGCTGGATGGAGAATTCGATTGTTTTGTAGGGTTCTTGGACCAAAAATCCAAATAATTAGGGTGCAATAAGCCCCCTTTCCTTATTACTAGTAACCCCCGAAGTTGTCGGAGAAGTAGAAAAGAAAAGGCATAGAGAATAGAATCTCAAAAGGGAGATGGGTTTCTCTGTAACCTCCGTTAACGGGAATACATCTCCAACCCCCATTTCGGGGATTTTTAGGAGATCCCTATGCACCACCTTTTCCGACCACCCCTCCAAGCCAAACCTCGCCCCCATCTCCTCGCTCTCGGCGGAGGCTACCCTATATACCTTTTTGCTCCAGATTATCTCATTAAATCCTAATCATATCCCCGACCTTAATTTCCGAGCGGATCACCTTGTGTTTGGTCCCACGCTCGATGTTACGTAAAACAATCTCCGTCAATTCGGGGTCTAAATATACAAGGTTTAGCGCCACCTATATAGTAATATATTTTCTTCCATTAATTTGGTTCAAGATATCAAGCAATATAAGATGTCATTACCCCCGCCGGCCCTTATTTTGCTATAAATTATTAAAACTAAACAAATATATAATAATCTTCTCTGCCTTACAATAATCCTATCAATCACTCATTTCGCTCAACGCTCCAAATTATTTACAAACAAAATAACATTTAAAACATAAATACATATATCATACATTATATTCACAAACCATATTCAAAGGAGTATCGTTTTTAATAAATTCCCTATTAATCTCCAAGAAAAAAAAAAAAAAACTTAAATAAAATAAGCTTTAATAATTTTAAAATTAATATAATAGATTTAATTAATTGTATTAATATTATTTTCAATTAAGAATTAATTAAAATTAAAGAAATTATATAAATTTATAATAATGAGAAAATATATTATTTTGCAAAAACATTATTTATATATAAACATAAAAACCCACCAATCCACACTAGAAAGCCACAAAGTATTAGGGCCAATACATTTTTAAAACATAGTCGCCGGCAAAAAATGACGTTTGGGTTTGTAGCTGTCATTTTTGTTTTCCCCGCAGCCCAGCTAGTGGAAGCCCAATTTTGCTTGGGCAATTTTGATGATCTGTCAGATATCTAGTCATTCAGCATGCTAAAGCATGTTCTTTTTGCCCAGGCCGAATGTCTGGCATTGCTCCCTACTAGAGAGCTGAGTTTCTGAGCGCCTCTGTATCACCCAGACAGCAAACTGTGCAAGCCTGTATGACTCTATGACGTCAAGCAGGCACCCAATGAGAACTCGCCAAGCTTATCTCAGATGCAACAGATGGCGACGGAGGTCGAGCTGGCACCTGATTCAGAACCAGCATGCTGGAAGCACACGGAAGGATCTCTTTCTTGCCACAGAGCTTGCCCCTGCGTGCATGAAAGGACTTGACCAGCTTCACCACTAGCACGCCCCGCTGCACGTCGAACCCGTACGGCTCCCCGTTGGGGCTGAACAAATCAAACCGCCCATCGGCATGGTCAAAATTGAAATTCTTCTCCCATCTGCCGTGATGCTGCAGAATGGGAAAGGACTGCAAGGGCTGCACAGCGGCCTCATCGATGGACTTCTGCTTGTGGATGACAATGCGTACCCCGTTCGACAACTCCTCAAACATACCGAAACAGGAGCTATTCATGACTAATCTTGCCATTGCTTCCCGGTAAACTCGAGGTAGTTGTTTTTTTTGCTCGACCACACTTGCGCAAATATTCTCCTCCCACTCAATGTCGGCCTCGTCCACATCAGGGCACTCCACACGGATGTAACGCTCCACCCCAAGCTCCGTGGTCTTGTCGAACATGTTGACGATGGGGTCGAAGCTGACATCGTGGGCAATGATTTCCCCCAGCGGCGAGATCACACCCTTGGTCTTCAGCATCACTTTGGCCCCGTGCCCCGGAAGCTGCAGCACCATCTCCCCGACTGTGGAATAGGCACCTGACATTAGGAGCGCATGATGTGTTGAATCCGTTTCCTCGGATGCATTGATGCGTGTGGCTAGTGCCTCGTCACCACCAAATACAACTCAAACGCCCCTCGCCTGACCAGGCCCGCCCTGCATCCGGCCCTCCCTTGAAGTCCGTCGGGCTCTGCGTCAAGTCCGTATAGGCCACCGTCAAGGAGGACGGCGGAGCCGGCTGGCTCTCCGGCGCCAGCTCCAGCAGCGCGAACTTGGGCACCAAGCGCGCAAGCTCTGAGCGCAGCAGTTCCGTGAGGATCACCTTGGAGCCCAAGGTGTGCCGGTGCTCCAGCTGCTGCATCAAATACTTGCAGTTCCTTGGTCTCTTACAAAACACGGCCAAATCACGGCAATTCCTTGGGTACAGGAGCCCCCCTGAAAGGCAGGGAAAGGAAAATATGGAAATACAAATTGAAGGGTCCGACGGTCCGACTTCAAACGTTTCGCCGTTTGGCCCGAGCCGGCGAGCTGCTGCGATTGGCTGGACTGGGTTGATTGGATGCGATGGATTGTTTCTTAGGTTCTATGCGACTTCCTTTTTTGGTGGCCGTGAGAGTTGTTCAACGTCTTAGGGTTATGTCTATGTATATACATATATACACATGTCCACTTACAAACAATCAACTACCCCCCAAACTAAGCTACTTTTCCGAAATGCAAGAATAAACTACCGCTCTTTTTCACCCAAGCAAACAAACCTGGTGGAACAAATTTCTTGAACAACTATCAAAAATATCAAATGAACTTCACATTCCTCCGCTGACAAAAAGCATGATGAACTCCCGTTCACGCTGATTCTCTGAATGGATTTTGACTAGCTTTGGCTCATTGTTCTTCAGCCCTGTTTCCCATTAGGTTTTCATGGAGTGTAACCAGACCTGCGTTCAACAAAACAATGGCATCACCCTGGATGCACATGGGATTCCACCTCCTTCATTAAATTCATTATTTTAGAACCTTCAAGAATCGCCCTTGATCCTGTCATCAGGGCTACCCTATGAAACCTGATGCACCAAATAACACCAGACCCTAAATACAGCTAAGCTGATTCTGATTGACCCCAAACAGCTTGGGAAAGGCTTCCATAAAGGACCCTAAAAAATATGTTTTTGGCCCTGGCACAAGGCTAGCCCCCATGAAGCCTCATGCACGTTTTGTCGTGTAAACATGCAGTTGCACCCTTTTTAGGGCAACCAGCCGTGGGGAGGGGGCCCCAGCATTTCCCCTTCCCGCCAAGCCGAAGAAGAGAAATTTGCGCTTGAGCCTTTGGAAAAAGAAGCCCCATATGGGTACCCATATCACGGCTGCGCGCGGACAAGCGCTGCAAGTTTTACACCCGAAACGTGTGTCCGAAGATTGAGCAGTGCTTTTTATGCGCATGGCAAGTCCGACTTTGACATTGAATCGACGCCGAAACGTGTATCCATCCATCTTATTCATTTATGTGATTCCCCAACTTCGTGCCAACTTGAGGTTCCTTGCAACTGGAACCCGGTCTTGGGAACACCTCAAGGAAGGTTGCTGAACTTACAAGCACGAGCAGCAGGCACCCCGAGAGCCAAACAAAACATAACCTGCTGGTGTGTGGAATTTCGTCTTCTGGCTCAAACCCATTTGTCCGACTCCTTTCTTTCCTTGTTTTGTTTCTTTAAACGAAAAAACCAACCTGGACTTGTTCCTGTTCTGGCTTCCTTTGAACAAAGGAGATTCAAGATCATTCAAGACGAAACTAACAGCCAATTTAGACTGGCTCCAAACCCATTTCACTCATCCGTGTCAAATGTATCACATGGCGCGCGCTGCAAAACTCAACAGCCAAGAAGCTCCTGGTTGTATTTGTTACCTGCTTTTGACCCGTGCTTGCACAATGCAATGTGGTGGACAGGTGGGATGCCTTCACCCGCATCCGCCGTGAAGATGAGCTCGTTGATGTGAGAGACCCCACCCTCATAGCAGGACTTGATCTGGCGGAAAAAGAGCTCCCGAGCTTCCTCCACCTCCGAAGTCATGCGCAGGTTGTGCACCACAATCAGCTCCTTGTTGTGGTGGCCCTGCACGTACTTTTGGTGCAGCATCTCCACATATTCCTGCTCGAACCAGGTGAAGTCGTTCACCACAAAGATCATGTGGTGGGAGATGCGGGAAATCATGTCAAACACCAAAGACTCCGTTGCACGAGCATCTAGGATTGGTTGAACGGTTTGTGCGCGGTCCGAGCGGTATGAGACCGTCGCTTGAACACCGGCGCTGTCCAATACCAGCATGCGACGATCTTCCACCCAAAGAAAGCTGAGACCTCTTGTCGTGCATAGCTTCCCATTGGGCAACTTCGTTCCCAGCATCCGGTTCGTCAGCCAGGTTTTCCCCTTGTCGAAGAGTCCTTGGCTTTGGGTGATGTTCTGTTTGGTACCTCTCTATGCCCTCTAAATGCTAGGGACAGAAACAAACAAACATATGAGTTGAAATGTTGCGGAACGCTTGTTCCCAGACCAATGAGCTGGGAATCCCACGATGGACACGATTTTGTACCGCTCTTCAGCCGATGCCTTAAATGTGGACTCGGCCTTTTGCAGAAACTTGATGTGGCCAGTGTGCAGAAAATCGCCCAAGGACTCCAACGCAAGCACTGCGTCATAGGGCGTGGTCTCTTGGGCTTGGAGTTCTTGAGGTTTGTGCACTTCAGTTTTCTGTTCTGGGATTGGCTTCGGGTCCTGATCCAGCATAGCACTCACTCTGCAACAAAGATGTTGCGCTGCAAGCGCTGCCTTTCTGCACATCTCTTTGCTGACATGGTCAATTGCGCATGCAATGATTCCCAACTGTGTGTGTGTGTGTGTGTGTTTGTGTTTGTGTTTGTGTTTGTGATTGTTTGTGTTTGTGTTTGTGTCTGTGTCTGTGCTTGTGTTTGTGTGTGTGTCTGTGCGTCTGTGTGTCTGTGTGTCCTTGTGTCTGTGTGTGTGTGTGTGCGCGTGTGCGCGTGTGCGTGCGCGTGCGCGCGCGTGTGTGTGCGCGCGTTCGCGTTTGGCTGCTGAAACTCCACGTTTTTTGCTTTGCTTCGCCCTAATGATTTGAGATGTCTCGGGCTGGCACAAAGCCCAAAACCCACTAGCGAGCAGTCTGGAAACCTGGACTGCTTTTGTGTGGTTGTGTTCAAAGCCAAACCCGAATCAAGAACCGGAATCGAAGCCCTTTCCGAATCGAATTCTTCGAGCCGCCCCGGGACCGAACAGTGCAGAACCGAAGCGTTACACGGAAGCTGACGCTAAGAGTCGACCAAGGCAAGAACCGAATCTTTCTTGAGTCGGGAACGTTCTACACTTTTATGACTGAGATTGACATGGCCTTGGAAACTGCCTGCTGGCACATGCCCCCATGGGACTTTGGAAACATCGTGAAAAATGGCGGAGGTCGGACATGGCCAAATGTTCCAAAAGGACGTTGATGGCGGCCAAGAGGCCTCTCTGCAACCTTTTTCCTATCCTATCCCACGCCCTTCCCCTCCGAAGAAATCCTCCTTCCCATCCCGGAACTTCTTCCATTTTTCCGGGACCACTCCCGGCGTTTTTTTGCTTGAGTTTCAGACATTGTCGGACAACCGGCAGCAACCCTGACACTTCCCTGCGGGGGGGGGGGGGGTTCTTCCGGACTTGGTTCTTACCAGGCGAACAGGAAGATGGGCCAGCTTTTTTCCTGTGTGGGGCGAAAAGGTTGGCGGGAGTCGTGTCCAGTGTTTCAGATTGGCCTTGAGAAAAGTCCACGCTCTTCCCTTCCTCCTGGTCAGACCAAATCAGTTAAAGCTCTTCCTTCCAGCGAATTTTGGAAAAGAGGGGTTGCTAGCGGGCCTCGCAGCGTGAGATGGGACGCGTGACGCGTGCCCCCAGAATCCGAGCTGTCACGGGCTCCAAACAGCATGGCACGTCCGGAAAAGTCCGGAAAAAAGTCGGAAACAACTTGGAGCGCGTCAACTCCTCAACCCAATTTGGCAATGGGCCTGAGGTATATATGAGGTCCATTCAAAATCCCACCCCGGGAAAATACAAGGAAATTTCAAGGATGGATGAGTCAAGGTTGCCTGGTTTCAGGGGCAGGTGCGTTTTTGGCCCCCTGCGACCTTTACACAGGAAAAAACCTGCCCGCGCAAGTCTGAAAAGCAATCGCTGGTGCGCCTTCCTGTTCGCCTGCCTTGAGAAGCTCTTAAAACGCAGTAAGAACCAAGTGTGAAAGAACCCCCCGCGCAGGGACTTTCAGATTGGTTTCAGACCTGGCCCAGACCTGGTTCAGACCCTTTTTGGAGAGCCCCCCCCAAATCAGGTACAGCAAGAAAAGGGGCTTGGAATGCTTGTTTGCGAACATTTCCGGGCAGCCCGAGCCGGCGCGCTCCAAGCGCACTTCTCCGGATGTGCCATGCTGTTTTGGAGCCCCTGACAGCTTTGAAGGGGGGCACGCCGTCGCACCTCATGCTGACTGTGGCCGTCTGCTTTGGATTTTTTGAAATGGGCCGAGAACCACTTCCATGCCCCACACTGGCTGTGGGAAAAGCACCCGCTATAACGTGGTCTGAGCAACGTCTGAAACGGTTCTGAAACATATGTATATAAATTATATATACATACATTACAGAACTATGTATTACACATGTATAGATCGTGGTACGGAAGGGGAATGAATGGTAGCTAGTGTCAGGAAAATGCGGCGGCCTTCAGGGGTGGGAATCGAAAGTCTATGGGGGCCAGAACCGACACAATCCTAGGAACCGAATCCACCAGAACCGAATAACAATTCTGAGAGATTCAGTTCAGTGCTAAAATCTGAGGGTTTTTGTATTACACCCTAAGACTTGGGAAATGACCCAGAATGGTTCAAAGTAACACGAGTTTATCCGGAAATGTGCCTAAATGGGGTCAATACCCAGTGGGTGTATTCCCAGGGTGTAATACAATAACCCTCAGATAAAAGAACCAAAGTTGCTGACATGGTCAGTTCCGCATGCGACATCAGCAATTCAAACGTGCTTGTGTGTGTGTGTGTGGATGCTGAAACTCCATGTCGTTTGCCTTGTTTCGCCCTAGTGATTTGAGATGTCTCGGGCCTCGGGCTAGCACAAAGCACAAAACCCACTAGCGAGCAGTCCTCGGGCTGGAGGCACCGGAATAGGCATCGTGCAAAGCAGGCGGTGAGAAGTAGCACCGCAACAACCTGACGACGATACCATATCTTCAGGTTTCCAAAATGCTTGGCAACTTGGACTCTTGTGTGGTTGTGTTCAAAGCCAAACTCTCCGTATATCCTTTCACCTAAGGCCTTTCTTCCAGTGGGCTTGCAACAGTCCGATAAGTGCTGAGGAATCCTCTCTCTTAAGCACAGGCCTGCCACATTGGCGTGCAAGCGCTTGCCCACGGGATACTGTCCGAATCTTGAGCCTGGCGTTGCGCCTGCTAGTAACTGCTAGTAATTACAAGTACGCCTTGCCGATGAGATCGTGTCTGTCCCTGGCAGGTCGCAAGTAGAGAGCCTTGCTATTTGCGGTGGCTGCTCCCTCAACTGCAACAACTGTGGACTTGCACCTACACTGCAGATCAGAAGTGACCGAGCAACAACGTTCTGGCCGTCCCATCTCTTTCTCAACTGTGTCTCTCTCCCACACGTTGCCGATTGCCCAAGACAAGATTGCAATCCGAAAACAAGGCCGAAACAGGCGCCGGGATGCCTTTGAACAATGTCGCGTGCTGAACTGGTCCGACAAAATCTGCACCCTGATCGAAACACTTTTCATTCTCGGCTTGTATAAAGTGTGCAAGTATGCCCTGAAAGAACCAAGTAGAGCTGCGCGGTTGCCGCCAGCCGCTGCTTGATCTAGAGCTCAACCAAAGTGTCGCAAGAACGCGAAAACACTCCACAGATCTCCACAGTTTCATGCGGAGTGGCGCGCAGCACGCTGCCAAAATCAGAAGGCTTCAGAAGGACTTGTATTTCTCGATGGCAGACTTCACCTGGAGACTTGCGAGCCGACATGATGAGTGTTGATCAGACCCGATTTCAAAGGTTTCTGAGTCAAACCGACACCCCCGTAAGCAAACCGGTGAAAGAATTGCAGGCCGGAACCCATTCGGAAAGCCTGCCTGTTCTTGCTGATCCGCTGGCACCATGCACATGCACTTCTCCGTGGTGGCGACTGGGCCGCCGCAGCAGGGGAAGAAGGGCTTGATGCTCGCAGGAGCCTTCTCTGCAAGCTGATCTTCGATCTGCTTCTTCATAGCATCCGTGCCTCCCACCGCGCTAGCCATTTGCATCATCTTTGCCGAAAAGAAATGGGGAACTCAACCTCGACTCAAAGGCTGGCTTGCCAAAATCCTGCGGCAAAAACAAACATGTGTGGCCATGGCACATGAAACAATCAAGCGCTGATTGAGGAGGACTGCGACGCTATGCGTTGCACCCTCCAATGCGTCCCTTACCCTGCAAGGACATGCAGCTCAATCTCGCCTTTCAGGAATGACCCAATGATAGGACGGGCTCAATGCAAGGTTTATCTTCCTAATACAGGCGCGTTGCTGTGCGATCTGCAAACTCTCCTCATTCCTCATGATGCAGCGAGGGCCTTCTGCAAGAAAGGCTAACGCATACGCACACAAACACACATGGCACGGCCTTTTGTCACAAGGCTTTCATTGCTTGTGCAAGCAGGAGCTTGTGGCCCAGCTTCTCCACACCAAGGGCGCTGAAGAAGAGCGGCTCGACCAGGTCAGAAGCCTCCCGATTGGAAAATCGATACAGGACAGGACTGATGCAGAAAACGAAGGCGGAGAGCCAGTCAAGTGAAGCAACATAGCATGCCGGGAGGTCAGGAAAGAGTGCTGCTTGCCGAGGAGCATACTGAGTTGCTGGCGACGACAGCTTGGCAAGCGCCACTTGGTCCAAGTCGCCATCAAACTGCGTGTGAAGACCCTCCCAATATTCAAGCAACACCTGGCGCTCGTGATGCATCCGTGATTGTTTGTACTAACAAACTTTGTACAATCATGCATTTGGTATAAACAAGCCGGTTTGGCCTCTCCCTCACCAATGGTCCTGAGCCATTCATAGCAGCGCTGCTGCTGCTCATTCAACTTCTCCTTAGTACGATGGTGGCCCCATAGCATCAAATCTCGTAGCTGCGAAGGAAAGTCTCCTCAATTTGCTAAGTAGCCTTGGGACAGCTGCGCGTCTTTTGCGGCTCAGGTGCCTGGGCCATGCGCTTTGGACTTTTTCCCAAATCTTGTCAGTAACGATAAACACGCACGCCCTCAGAACCCTGCGGAAGCCCGCAGGTGCGTGCCAAGTTGCGGCGCTGGCCGGCTTGTGCCAGGTTGCCTGATGCTAAAGACACATAAAGTTAGCATAGTCGCATTGCAAAGTGCCAGCAGTTGGGCTGCACCAGTGTAAAAAAGCCGAGCCGCTGATGCAAATGCAGCAGGTGTCGCTGCAGGCGTCGCTGCAGGCGTCGCTGCAGGCGTCGCTGCAGGCGTCGCTGCAGGCGTCTCTGCAGGCGTCTCTGCAATGTCTGGTTCGGGGCTGTCGGGCTGGCGCCAAGGCGCCTAGGCCACGCAACGAACACGTTTGGTCCTTGAAGCTAGGGCAGGGCCATTCTCAAGTCACGTGATCAGTCAGCAATCCCAGGGTGTGGGTGACAGTGAAGCGTGGCTTCAAAAGGGCAAAAGGAGGAAGAGGAGAAGGAGGAAAGGAGAAGGAGAGGACAAGAAAGAAACAGAAAAAGAGAAGAGAAATAGAAAGTGAAGGAACACAAGAAAGACAGAGAGAGCGAGAGAGAGAGAGAGAAAGAGAAGGAGAAGGCCTAGAAGAAGGAGAAGATACAGATAGCGAGAACAAATAAAGAGAAAGAGAAAAACATGGAGAAGGAAAGAGAGCGAGAGAGAGAGAGAGAGAAAGAGAAGGAGAAGGCCTAGAAGAAGGAGAAGATACAGATAGCGAGAACAAATAAAGAGAAAGAGAAAAACATGGAGAAGGAAAGAGAGCGAGAGGAAAGAGAGAGAGAGAGAGAGAGAGAAAGAGAAGGAGAAGGCCTAGAAGAAGGAGAAGATACAGATAGCGAGAACAAATAAAGAGAAAGAGAAAAACATGGAGAAGGAAAGAGAGCGAGAGAGAGAGAGAGAGAGAGAGAGAGAAGGAGAAGGCCTAGAAGAAGGAGAAGATACAGATAGCGAGAACAAATAAAGAGAAAGAGAAAAACATGGAGAAGGAAAGAGAGCGAGAGAGAGAGAGAGAGAAAGAGAAGGAGAAGGCCTAGAAGAAGGAGAAGATACAGATAGCGAGAACAAATAAAGAGAAAGAGAAAAACATGGAGAAGGAAAGAGAGCGAGAGAGAGAGAGAGAGAGAAGAGAAGGAGAAGGCCTAGAAGAAGGAGAAGATACAGATAGCGAGAACAAATAAAGAGAAAGAGAAAAACATGGAGAAGGAAAGAGAGCGAGAGAGAGAGAGAGAGAGAGAGAAGGAGAAGGCCTAGAAGAAGGAGAAGATACAGATAGCGAGAACAAATAAAGAGAAAGAGAAAAACATGGAGAAGGAAAGAGAGCGAGAGAGAGAGAGAGAAGAGAGAAAGGCCTAGAAGAAGGAGAAGATACAGATAGCGAGAACAAATAAAGAGAAAGAGAAAAACATGGAGAAGGAAAGAGAGCGAGAGAGAGAGAGAGAGAAAGAGAAGGAGAAGGCCTAGAAGAAGGAGAAGATACAGATAGCGAGAACAAATAAAGAGACAGAGAAAAACATGGAGAAGGAAAGAGAGCGAGAGAGAGAGAGAGAGAGAGAGAAAGAGAAGAAAGGCCTAGAAGAAGGAGAAGATACAGATAGCCAGAACAAATAAAGAGAAAGAGAAAAACATGGAGAAGGAAAGAGAGCGAGAGAGAGAGAGAAAGAGAAGGAGAAGGCCTAGAAGAAGGAGAAGATACAGATAGCGAGAACAAATAAAGAGAAAGAGAAAAACATGGAGAAGGAAAGAGAGCGAGAGAGAGAGAGAGAGAGAAAGAGAAGGAGAAGGCCTAGAAGAAGGAGAAGATACAGATAGCGAGAACAAATAAAGAGACAGAGAAAAACATGGAGAAGGAAAGAGAGCGAGAGAGAGAGAGAGAGAGAGAGAGAAAGAGAAGGAGAAGGCCTAGAAGAAGGAGAAGATACAGATAGCGAGAACAAATAAAGAGAAAGAGAAAAACATGGAGAAGGAAAGAGAGCGAGAGAGAGAGAGAGAGAAAGAGAAGGAGAAGGCCTAGAAGAAGGAGAAGATACAGATAGCGAGAACAAATAAAGAGAAAGAGAAAAACATGGAGAAGGAAAGAGAGCGAGAGAGAGAGAGAGAGAAAGAGAAGGAGAAGGCCTAGAAGAAGGAGAAGATACAGATAGCGAGAACAAATAAAGAGAAAGAGAAAAACATGGAGAAGGAAAGAGAGCGAGAGAGAGAGAGAGAGAAAAGAGAAGGAGAAGAGAAGATAGAAGAAGGAGAAGATACAGATAGAGAGAAGAACAAAACAGAGAAGGAAAGAGAAAGAGAGAGAGAGAGAAGAGAAAGAGATAGAGAAGAGAAGATAAGAATAGCGAGAAGAAAGAGAAAGAAAAAGATGGAGAAGGAAAGAGAGCGAGAGTAGAAGAAGGAGAAGATACAGAGAAGAGTGAGAAGGCGAGAGTGAGGGAGAGAAAGAGAAGGTGAGAAGGCCTAGAAGAAGGAGAAGATACAGATAGCGAGAACAAATAAAGAGAAAGAGAAAAACATGGAGAAGGAAAGAGAGCGAGAGAGAGAGAGAGAGAGAAAGAGAAGGAGAAGGCCTAGAAGAAGGAGAAGATACAGATAGCGAGAACAAATAAAGAGAAAGAGAAAAACATGGAGAAGGAAAGAGAGCGAGAGAGAGAGAGAGAGAGAGAGAGAAAGAGAAGGAGAAGGCCTAGAAGAAGGCGAAGATACAGATAGCGAGAACAAATAAAGAGAAAGAGAAAAACATGGAGAAGGAAAGAGAGCGAGAGAGAGAGAGAGAGAAAGAGAAGGTGAGAAGGCCTAGAAGAAGGAGAAGATACAGATAGCGAGAACAAATAAAGAGAAAGAGAAAAACATGGAGAAGGAAAGAGAGCGAGGGAGAGAGAGAGAAAGAGAAGGAGAAGGCCTAGAAGAAGGAGAAGATACAGATAGCGAGAACAAATAAAGAGAAAGAGAAAAACATGGAGAAGGAAAGAGAGCGAGAGAGGGAGAGAGAGCGAGGGAAAGAGAAGGAGAACCATACATTTTGAGAGTCGGAGAGAGAGAGAGAGAGAGAGACAAAGAAAGAAAGAAAGAAGAGCAAGAAGAGACAAAGAAAAACGAGACAAACAAAGACAAGAAAAAGCAGAGAAATAAGAAGAGAAAGAGAAAGAACGAAAAAAGAAAGGACAACAAAAAGAGAAAGAGACAAATAAAACGAAATAAGAGAAAGAGAAAAAAGAGAAGGAAGAGGACGAGAAAGATAAAAAAAAAAAAAAAAAAAAAAAAAAAAAACACAAAAACTACAACTCCTAAATGACTGAAGCTTCCCTCCCAGCCCTGCGTGCTTTGCTGGTAGGACGTAGGAAGAGTAGGAGGAGGAGGAGGAGTAGTACTAGTGCAGGATGAGTACGGTAGTGTCGGAGTAGAAAGAGGCCTGTAGGTCGTCGCGAAAAATGCATGTCGTATAGCGGAGAATGCTGCCGGCCCCCCATTTGCCATCTGCGTCATGGCC
Organism: Effrenium voratum; assembly: GCA_963377175.1. NCBI lineage: Eukaryota > Dinophyceae > Suessiales > Symbiodiniaceae > Effrenium > Effrenium voratum. The sequence continues at coordinate 276,201 of CAUJNA010003478.1, forward strand.
ACTATTTGGCCTGAGGTCGCAGCCGTTTTCATAGCCACCTTCGCCTTGGATCCTTCTGGCACCTGCGGGCCGGCATATCGACTATCAGCTGTGGCCAAGAGGGTCATGGCTCCTGCAATCCTTGCTAGAAAGCCTTGGTCGGTAAGTAACTGTTCCTGATTGCCACCGCTCGATGACGTACACTTGCAACAAAGCACCAAAAGTTAAACGTGATGATTTCCATCCTCTCCAAATCTGGCATACGGAGCATGCCATCAGTCAAAGACTTGACTCTGTGTTCAGGAGAATCCAAGAAAGCCACCACTTTGCCATTTTCCCCTTCGCCTTCGGAGTGCCTAGGTTCTAGAAAGCTGTGCTTTCCAGCCTTTGTCTAACTGTTGCACACCAGCACTATCAGCACCAGCATCATCGCAAGCGCTGTGGGTACAGTTTTCAGCATCGCCAAGGATCACCAGCAACACGTGGGTTTACGGCTTTCAGCATCGCATCACATACGTCTGGGTTTTATTTTTTGCTCCAGGGCACCACAATGCTCAATGCTGCGCTTTATTTTTTTCTAATAAACACACTCAGCATCGCCAATCACCAGCATCACGTGGGCTTACGATCGCGTCGGGTTTCAGGGCGAGCCTTGGCGAACATGTTTTGTTTTGCGTCAAGGTTGCTTTTGTGGGTTTCGGCATGTCCTAGGCTTAGGGATTGGCTTAGGATGGGTTTTGGGTGCCTGCCATGAAAGTTGTGTGGTGTTTCTCAAAGATTAATTTACAAGCTAAGAAGCTGAGAAGCCATAAAGCCAAGAAGCTAAAAAGCCAAGGAGCCAAAACGACAGGAACCTGGGAGCCAAGAAGCCACCAAAGCAAAGCGCAAGTAAAACACACCACCAAAGCCAAAAACGAATAAACAAAGAACACACGACAGAACCCTGCGATGCCTCCGGCTTCCTCTTCACGGGGCCGCCTAGAGCAAGAAGCTGTCATGACATGCCCACACAAGGCTCATGGGCGCCAGAAATACCACTCGAATGCTTCCCAGGAGCGAGGCATAGCCTTCGGAGCGATGGGCTTCTGGGCACCTAAGAGCTGAGAGCTCGGGGGGATTAAATCCGGGCGCCGCTTCTCTTTGAGAGCTTACCACACTTGGCACACTGGAAACTTGCAAACTTGGCACACTTGGCAGTAGGTTGCCGGAAGGCAGAGGCCTCCTGCCGCTTCCCAATGCGAGCCTGGCACGGTTCACGACATGTTTCATTTGGACACCCCAAGCGGAAATGATTGAAAGTTGGAGGGATGGAGCTTGACTAATGCCGCTCTCCACCAAGACCAGAGGAACACACATCAGAGAACGTGGGAGATTCCTCACGTCTTCGTGGGGGTGTCCAACTAGTGGGTCCTTAGTTGTACCCTCCACCAAATTGAATGACGGGATGACTCCACATACGAATCTTGCGGAAATTATGGATTGCTCAACTGGGGCAAGGAACGAGCTCGCCTCTTTCAGCTTCTGTGCGGGAAGCAGCATCGCCAGCTGAAAGGCGCGGCTCGCGGATGCAGGCGGGCAGGTCTTCGACCACTGGTGGCCTAAGTCTGCGTTCGCAGCTGTGACAAGCACTGCGCTGCTTCTTCGAAGCTTATCAAAGCCAAGCATCTGTTCCAGTCATCCATCCCCACGAAGGTGTTGTAGCACGTTGGACATGCGTAAATATCCTGCATAATTGCAATCCAGCAGGCGCGGCAATCAGCTTGCACGACTGAATGATGCTGGCACAACAACGCACCCGACTCAAGCAGTCAGGTGACCATGCGTCCCAACAGTGATGGTCGTAAGATTCCCTGGCAATCGATGAAAGAGGCACTTCACTACGCACGCTAGAAAAAGCAAGCAAGCAGGTAAACAGGCCTCGAGAGCCGCATGACTACACATTCTCCGTTTGCGCCGAACCAAAAAGGCTACCCTCAAACACACTGGCATGCACACAAGCGCTCCTGTTGGCATTTTGCCCTGGATTCCGCAGGACAAGCGCTGGACTGGAAGTGCCGCTCAAGTTCCGCAAAGTCGCGGCAGCGCTTGTCGCAGCTGGGGCAAGCAAACCAGGGCCTCGCGACTCCAGGATGACGGACGGGATGGAGCATTCACGCTCGAAAGGGACTCATTGATCAAGCAGGTGTCGATTTTGTTAGTGGGGAGGATTGAGTCCTTTATGCATTCCGCACTATCTTTCGTGTTGCTTGTTGGCACAGCGGGAGGAGGTGGGAGGAAAGCCATTGCCGCGGCGATCTGCGACACCCGATGCCCTCAAACTTTACCCTAGGCCCCAGGCATTGTTGTGCCGCCAAGCAAGCCGGGAGGTCAAAGGCATTCGCTTGCCCTCATGGCTTCAGCTTCAACGAGCCTCCCAGGATCATCTCTAGCGCAAACTTCTGCAGATTTTGAAGTTGATAAAGGAACGATGTTTTGAAACAATGAAATGAACAATTCAGTTTCTGAATGAGCTTCCTGCAAAGTCGGATGCTGACATAAACGCATGCTTTGTCTTGAATGGACGTTCTGTCAAGGCGTTGGTAACACACTCTGCAAATCACAACCTTCCGAAGTGCCCCCGGTTGGGCACAGAAGCTGCGTTCACGTAGACACACATGAGCATGCACAAGCTCGCTACGTCACTCTGGAACGCATTATGCCAAACCAACACAAGGGAAGGGCCATCTCGAACTGTCAATACAAATTCCTTTCAACACCCTTCTCCGAGTCGCGCGAGTCTGCACTTTGCTCTCAGTCATCCAGGTCAAGTGCAACTCGTCCTGGCCTTGGGATGCGTGTGGTGCGAAGTGGCAAGGATATTTCACTTAGAATGTCACATCCACTGCTGTTCGAACCTCAATCTGATTTCGTCCCTTAGCCGCTCTTTTCCTAGGTCTGATCTGGCTTTCTGAGCAGCCTGCACTGCCAGCGGTCTTGTTGGTATCCTTAGAATCATGAGATTTGATGCACGCCAATGACATGCAACAACAGCCGGGGGCCTTTGCGCCCTTCATGGAAACTAAAGCTCATGACACCCAAGCTGTCAATTTGCAAAATTAACCCTTGATCATTCTGGGCTGCGCAACGGAGCTTCTCTTTGCACCGCAGGCTCGACATTGCTTGTGGCCTGAACAATTGTTCGTATCTGAACCAGAATGGCCTGCCTTACACCGCAGCCTCAAAAGTGTACTGCAAGTAGTTGCTTCATATGTGCTGCCGAGTTCAATCATTAAAGAAGTGTCCTGCCGTGCCACCCCGGAGAAAGCATATGACTCGAAATCAGCTACACTTTCACTGATGTGGTTGAAGCACTGCGTAAGCTTCTCTTGCCCTTGCGCAGCTGGCACGCCACAAGCAGGAAGCTCCCGAGAACAAAGCAGACCTGACTACTCTTGATCCCAACCCAGGAGAAAACGGCTAAGGCAAACTCAAAGATTGCAACCAATGAGATCGAGCAAACATGACACGATGTGGTCGTAAAAAGTGAGCCGACCTGACCTGGAGCGCGCATAGTGCAACCATCACAGCTCCAGGGCTGAACATCCAACAAAGGGAAGCGCCTTTGCACCCTACACATTTACTGGCCGATTGCCAGACTGTGGCACATCCTGGCGAGCGCGGCTGACCTGGCCTTCACTGCTTCCTGCTCTTTTCCTTTGGCCTTCCACGCAACAAGGCAAACCAGCACGTGGCATTCACAGAATAAGATCTAGGGAAGGTCTGACAGAGACATCTTGTGCTCAAGGCATGCGAGCAAAATCGTGCTAGTTCAAAAAAACACGAGCCCAACAAAGTAATCAATTCCGTCGTTCCAAATTACACGCGCAAGCAAATGGTGAGGATATCTAAATGCCATTAAAACCAGTGCCGCGCAGCTTGCTTGAGCTTCTAGATCCATCTGTTGTGCTTACTGGTAGCTAACCTTTTGCCATAGCTCAGGCGGAAGTCGCTGCACTAATGCAGGCTGAAAAAAACAGGAGACAGCCAGCCACAAAGCACGCAACACAGGAAGCTTAGGAAGCCTGTCTTCTTCGCTAGCCTCTGTCCCAACTGATTCAGCTTTCCAACTGCAAGCTACACGGTCATCAGCCGACAACTTAGACCATTGGCAGGGAACATGCGCAAACGATCTGGCTGCAAACGTCTGCCTCCACAGTCTCGCCTTCGAGGCTTTTGACGCTGGCCTGGCTGTTAAGCGCTGGCATGGACAGCGAGCATGTAACAAGCAACAGCTCATGGGCTTGATATTCTAGGGCTGAGAGAAAGAGGGGGAGAGAGAGAGAGAGAGAGTAGCACATCAAACAGTCCTGCGCATCATCTTAACAGTAGCATAAGTGTGTCCTATGCTGTAGCACATTGCTCGTGCTGCAAATACCTATGAGCTGTCAAGAAGACCTTCACCCTGAGGCTAAGTTGCAATCATACTCGTAGCAGGGTGCATGTCTGGGTGCCCACTGGACATAATGTTTCATGATCCATCTGAAATCAATGTCAATATTTTGTGAACATGCGCCACTGGCGTCACAAGATTACTGCAGCATCCACAAACAGGCCGTTCCATCGCCTTGGCCTTGGCCTTGCTTTTGGCCTTAGGCCGTTGGGCCTGGCACGGTGGTTGCTTACATGGAGATGAACATCCTTAGGCACAAAGCTGCGTTTGAAGGTCTTCCCTGATCTTGCACAACTACCGTGGCCTGTGCCTTCGGTTGCTTACAAGGATCCTCCTTATTTGCTAAATGTAACTGCTGGCCACACACGATGGAACAGGCATGGATGACGGGATTCCTTAATCGATGCTCGCAGCTGGGCGATAGGTGGATCGCCGGAAGGAATGGCTGGATGCTCGGATGGGTACTGAGGAGAGGGCAAATGGATGAGTTGGTGAGAGGATAGTGGGAGGATGGATGACTGGAAAAGTGGATGGTCAGATTGGTGGAAGGGGAGGTGGGCAGACAGGCGGACAAAACAAATAAGACAAACAATTCATGTTACGTCTTGTATACAATCGGTGCTTCAAAGAAAGCGTGACGGTTGCAAGCAAAGGTTGGACCTCACATTAGTTTGGAGAGTCAAAGCAAAACAAGAAAATACAGTTATCGTAGCCCCATGTCGTTGGGGTTTGGATCGCATTGCCCTGACAAAGGAGATCGCATCTATGGCACCGGAGTCTGCCTTGATGCGCTTCAGCTGAACTGCAGGAGCTTCACCTGTGGCGGCTTGAAGAGACGACGCACGTATGAACTCAGCTTTGAGGGAGAAGGCAAAAGCAGTCTAAGAAAAGGCCTAAGGGCTAGATTGCACACTCGCAGCAGCGCCGCTTGGCCCCCCCCCTTTCCCGCCAGCCCTCATCAGCGCAGGGAACAAAGCAGCGGACGTTTCTGTATCGCTGACGTGTGCGCGCGTGCAACCCATGATGATGGCAAGGTCAAGGGGATGTGAGCGATCTAAGCTGTCTAGGGTGCAGCAGCGCAAACCTGATCTGGGCGAGCTTTCCAGGAATGGCTAGTGCCTTCTCAACTCCCCACCGCATGTGGCCTGACTGCAGAAGCTTCAGCAAAGGACCTTGATGCTCCTGGCACAGCTTGGTGAAGCCAAGAGCCAGCGAGCATTAGGCATCGGCAATCAAAAGGGACCCCGCGCATCTGACTGGGCACCACCCTTGCTGCCGTGCAAAGCAAAGCCACGGCGCCTCATCCAATTCACTGATGCCTCCCACAGCTGTTAGAGCCTCAGTAACTGCATTTCTAAAACTGTGAGATGTGGAGATGTGGAGAGTCTGGCGCCTGTGAATGACGTGGTCAACATGCTTGGGCATGCTTCTGTCCACATTGCACATCCTCTGTGGGCCATGCAACTGTGGCGAAGTATGTCTGCCGCACACCTTCTTTTTAACTGCAGCGGTCTCAAATGTCTGAAGAGCCCATCCTCAGTGTGCGTAATAAATCACGACAAGCCAAGCGTGGCCAAATTTACTGGGCAACACTGGCACAATAAATTAGTTTTAGGTGTGGGCAAGTCAGCTGAGTACACCTTCCAACGCACTGCTCGTGGCGATCCCACCTGTTCATTTCTCCACTTCAGCAAAATGATTCAACAACACTAAGGCAACTCCAAGGGCTATGGCATGTCACAGGTGGAAACTTGATGAGCCAGGAATGCAAATCTCTCCCTCTCGTCCAAGGGGCTTGAGCTTCTCCTGCATCTGCCGCGCATAGCTCCTCACCGCGAAATCGCGGCCGAAGCAGGCGATGAGGTGGGCCCTCACCTCGCAAGACCCAAAGGCGACGCTAGAATGCGAGCAGATGCGATGCCCGCCGCCGGTAGTCAGCGTGACCCATGTGTGCTTTGCTGGTGGCCTTTTTTATAACGTATTCAATCCACCGTGGGGAAACACTTGAAGCAGTGAGCACATGGGCACAGCTTCCATCTTGCGTCACAATGCCTTTGATTGCCTCAAACTCCAACTTATTTTGGCTGACATTTCGTGCTCAACCTGCTGCTTTTGGTGTGTGTGACCACGTTTCAAATCAGAAGGGCCGTCCAAAAAGCGGATTCCGGCTGGGTCCCATCTCATGTCAACTTGCGCGAACATGGCCGTGCGCCGGGCGGTATGCAGCCGGCCCATACAGTGGGTGACCACTGGACTGGGCAGCTCCGGCGTCTGCCACGCTTTGAAGAGCACTGGCGCGCCTTCCAAAGCCAAGCCACTCGTGCAGCTTGGTGCCAAGGAAGATTGCAAGTCAATATTTGCCACCCAGTGAGGTTGGATTCCTGGTGTTGCTCGACATCCATGCGACCCTCTTTGCACGGTTTGGGATGGACAATAGCCTTGTTCCGTCCCGATGACTTCCAAAAAGGGGTGGCAACAGGGGAGTAGGTGATCACCCGCCAAGTCGCGCTGGTGCCTTCATGTACATTGCAATGCATTCAGGGACCAGCTACACAAACGCGTACCAGCCAACGCTCAAAATGTCTGATTCACGGGAAGTGGATGGTAGGAATGGTGCCACAAATAATCCCAAAGCAAAGGCCGCAGCAGCGGCAGCAGCACAAATGTCGGGTAAGGGCGCTCGGGGCACGCGACGTGCTGATTCTTGCGCAGGTGCTGTTTTGGGATTCTGCTTGGGGTGTTGGTCGAGGTGATCTTTAGGCAGTGCTGTTAGAGGCGCTGGCGTGCAATCGTTGGCGCGCGTTTCGCTAGCTGGGGCCTAGGCTGGTGCACTTGTACACATCTAATTATAGACGCGTGCAAGTCCACATGCGCAATGTGTCAATTATACATACACACTTCCAGCAGAAGGGGGTTGCTACCTTTCCTGGGCCACTTCCGACGACAGCTGCCCCTTTTTGTGACATGGCCCACAGCCATTTTGGTTCAATGACAGACAGCCATTTTGGTTCTCGAGCCACAATTGGCAGTCCGTGGAATGGAATCCAATAATGTTTCATCACCAAGCATGCCAGACCTGAATGAACTGCAGCTCTGGTGCCAACCCTCAAATCAAATGAAGCGCTCTCCCGTGAGCCTGTACTGAGCGCTGTCACGTCTTCCAGGCAGTCTTTTGTAACCGGCAGGTCGGGACCTTCGAGCAATTGGAATTGAATCCGATGAAACTGTCTGGCTGTGAAACATGCTTCACTCCAGGCAATCGCCAACTCATCCAAACTGGTCACAGCGGGAAACCTTGAAGACGCCGCTTGGCGCTTTCTACCCTAAGCGGATCTCCACGCCGGTCTTATCTCCTCATATCGCTGTAATATGCGTCCACATGCTTCTGTCTCATGCTTTGACACCAGCAACGAATCCATAGGCTGTTAACAGCATTGCGCTCTGCCCTCCTGCCCTGTATTCTCGGACACCCATTTCGGCCACCCCGGCCTGTACCATGGAGAGCAATGTAGCCAGCTCCCATGACGCTCCACGTCTGGCAGGTTCAATCATGTGCAATGGCAAGCCCTCACTTCAACATTAAATTGAGCTGCTTTCGGCGAGTCATTTCCTAGATTGAAGGCTTTCAGCGTCTCTCCAAACTTGTAGCGAGAAGAGTCCGCGCCTTTACAATGCCGAAGAGGCGTTGGCCTTGCAAACAAGCGCCGCACGCGCCAATGCTGGCAATCGCCGGGGACATGTATCTTTTGGCACGGTGAATCCGAAAGCAACTGCTGAGCTGAATTCAAAGCAACTTGACTTTGTTTTGCCGGGGAAAGTTTGGACTTCGTGTGTGAACGTCTCTGACTCCCTGCAAATCAGACTCAGGAGCGTACGCAGCTCAGTTGTATGACATGACATTATCTCTGACCCAGGGACGTATTCTCCAGGTTGGGCCATTTACTGATCAGAAGGATCCCTGGAAAGAATGGGCAGAGAACAGCAAATGCCCCACCCCTGATTCATGCCAAGGTTCCCAGTGGCATGTCTTCCAGCTGCATCACAGGCGTCTTATGGTGGAAGTGCACCAGCATGCCGCCTGGCAAGCAGCGAGCTTCCTATCCCGGCCCAACTTCTTTTCTGCACCCAGTACTTGCATGGGACATGACCTGGCCAGCCTGGCCAGCCAAGGGGGGGATAGATCAGATCCTGCACCGCCACGCTAGCCTCCTGACATCCCAAGAAAGCAACATCGCTTGATTGACTTACGCTGTCACATCAAAAGAAGTGGCGTGCATAATGCAGTATACAATGTGGTGTGGAGCTGAATGAACAATGCCGGGCTCTATGATGTGAACAAAAATGCCTTGCAAAGGCAAGTGATCAAAACAAACACCTGACACCCTCACAACACAAGCTGTGATACACAAGTGTCACAAGTGCCTCTGCGCTGCTCATCTCCACAATGGCGCTGACCGAGTTTGGCCTGACGCAAGCCAGTCCTTGAGCTTTACATGGGACATCTGCAGACGGTCGCGGAAGAATCCAATCCAAACAAGTTCTGGGATCGTGGTAACTTGGTGCGAGGGTCGCCCCGCCCACGTTGGCAAGCTACCAGCTGCCAGGGCTGAAATATGGCATACCATCACAGGACGATCACGAGGTTTTCTTGACAACAGTGCCAGGAACATCTCGAAAATCCGAGATCTCTCCCCAGGCGCCATAAGCAAGGCTCCACACCTGGAGCACGACTGGACTTGCCCAAAGCGGCCAAAGAGAGTCGACAACGCTTCCGGTGAGATGTTGCGGTGGAGGCCGTCCTTGGGTGCGAAATGTTTGGCCAGTCCCACTCAACAAAGTCCCAAAATTACTGACGAATGTGACAATACTCTGATCAAGCGGCTACTGCCACAAAGCAGGATGGGTGCAGAGTGATCTGCTCATCCGGGTCGAGCAGCTCTGGCACAGACGAGTCATCGTAGTTCTGAGCTTGCGCCACAATCCATTGAACTCTGCATCTTCATGTGAGTTGGAGCTAGTTAGAACCAATCAAGCTACCTGCGCCCGCACAAACACGAGCATTTCAGAGATTTGCCACTTGCTATGAATTGCGAACACTTGCAACGGTTGTGTACTCGACGAGCTGGGCAAAGCCTATGACTGTGAAGGACTAGCCAACGCCAACGCCACGCTCACACACACACACACACAAATACACTGCAAACATGGTGCCACGTTTTGGTTCGGGTACAGATGCGCACGATGCAAATTGCCAATTCGTGTCAAACCTGCATACTATGTCAAAACAGTCCACATGCGTTTAGTTGTCAGCAAATGTCAATGACTTAGCATCTGCCACTGCCACATACTGCCACTGATGCTTCCATCTAGGGTGGGCAAACACCGCTTGGACCCGTCATGGCTTGGCTGGTCATTTCTTACATTATATTGTCCTGGATCATACAAGTACTCCTATCAACAGACCCTTGTAAGAAGACTATACCAGTTGCCCGCAAAAGCGGTAACCCCGTTGGCTCAAGGCAGACAGTTGCATATCGAGTCTCCTCGATGACAGCTTGCTGAACTTCTGGGTGCAGCCGCGTCAGCCAGGCCGCTGTGGTGGGTCCAAGATCCCACATCTTGCAGAAGTAGTCCAAACCTTGCTGGATCACAAAAGGCGACCCATGCTGGTCTCAAGATCGTACAAAGATGAAATGCCATCTGCCAACTTGACACCAATCCCATGAGCCAAGGCGGATGGCTGGGCCCGCGATCAGCCAGCCCCTCGGCCTGGTGCTGCCTCGTACTGCACTGGAATCTCCGCAGTGGGCGCTGGCAGCCTGGCACAGACCCCAAAGCAGGGCACGGAACGAAGGCTGGGCCCCGACATGACCGTGGCTTGGACTTTCTGGTCCACGTTGAGCATGCGGATATTTCCTCAGTGTGCCATGGTCAGGGTGGTTCCCAAAACTTAGCCTAACCTGTTCTGCTAGTTGCGTGTGAACGAGCAATGGCTTGAAGACCAGCAAACTGAGCATTTGTGTTCTCGCAACTCTGCAGAACAGGCACGTGCTTCGTACTTCTTGCCCGCGTCGAATGCCTCCCAAGCGCCATCCCCATGCGGCGGTTCACGAGTGCGACATGGGCAATGGCTATGCCCTCACCAGCCATCATTTGTTCACCTTTGGCCTCCTTGGGGCCGAAAGCTTGCTGTTCATGTAGTCGACAACAACATTTTTACGTGCTGAACCATGGAAATCTTGCATCTCATATATAAATCCGGTTGACACAGTTGGCTCTGCTTCGCAGACCGTGCCTCGAAGACTACATCCACTCCCGGTATTGGTGTGTAACCTGAAAGCAAAGCGCACAGAAAGTAGTCGTTTGGAATGGCGCGACCGAATTTTCGTTGCCAGGCAGCTATCCACAAATTGAGACCGGAAGGCTACTAGCTTGGGTCCGCCCTGCTTCGCGCGGATAAAGCCGTAGTCCTGCAAACGCGTTGAACAGCGACAAAAGACGCTGGCTCTCTTTTGCGACATGCGTGGCGCGTGCTCCAAGCTCACCAAATCAACCAGAGAATGCTGGAAAGACTACTCATCTTGTTTGTGTTCATGTGAGGGAAGCGTCTTTGTGTTGAGTAATCCACAAGTAGTTGCCCGTAAGGGCCGGGAAGCGGCCAGCCTTTTCTTCAAGATCTTCCAAGCCCCATCCCCAACCCCTTCCCCATAAACCCGTCAAATTCCAGTCAAATTCCCCTTCAAAAGCCAGTCAAATCGCCACCAAAAACGGTAGAAACCGGTCAACCTCCCCTGGAGAAACATGTCAAATCCCCTCTAAAACAGGTCCAACTCCTGTCAAATCCCACCAGAAACCGGCAAAATTCCCTCCCAGAAACCAGTCAAATTCCATACACAATTTGCACCTTCGCTTGGCCCGCCATTCTGTAGCTCTCTGCGGCTCTGGCCGAGGCGGGGCGAAGCGTTTACAATAACTACCTGTGGCCCGTCGGTGAGATTTGAAGCATCTCTTCAAGTCGATCCCATAGCATCTTGTCTTTGTACCATATCTTGCATGTTGCGGGGGTTGTCAAAAAAATCATTTTGAGTAAATTCCATGACAAGCACGTTGAGTAGATTGGCCCATCCCTCGCCTGGGCCTCATACCAATGCTCTAGAATTCCTTCGAGATCACCTTCTTCAAACCTGCAGACATCGCATTGACTGCTTAGTCTGGGTTCAAGGTTGTTTGGGGGTGGGGGTTGTGGCTTTGGAGCCCAAAGGACACCAAATTCTACGGAAAAACGCAAAGCCCAAAGGCCAGCCAGCCGCAAAACAAGACAAAAACAGCAGCCAACATGGCTCTCAGGTGAAAAGAGGAAGCTCAAACTGGGTTTTGGATTGGTTTAGGGTGGTTTGGAATGGGCTTAGGACAGCTTTCTGGGTGGGTTGGGGTGGATTTGCAGTCCACAAGCCGCCAAAATCTATAAACACGGGCCACGGGCACAAAACCAGCCCGCAAAAACCATTCTGTGCCCACTGCCCTTGCAAACCTTGGCGTCTCCATTATAGCTTATGGTTGCAGTCCTAAGCCCCACACTGTCTCTAGACTCTCTCGGGGCCGTGCCCTCAAAACACAGCAGCACGATGCAAACAAATGCTGGCACACTGGCACGCAAGCATCAACTCATGGCTGCTGAAGCATTGCGCTTTTTACACAGTCTCTTTGCAATTCATGCGCAATCCACGAGCAATGTGCTGCAACTCATTTATCCCTCACTGCAAAAATCTAGCGAAGTCTCTTCCAAAGGGACTTAGCTGTGCGGTTGCCGCCAGCCACCCGACGCAGAGCTCAGCCAGAGCAACGCAAGTAAGGCAAGAAGGCAAGTCCATACCCATGCCGCACTCTGTGCGGCGCGCGAAGCCACTCCACAGTTTCATGTGGGGAGGTGCGACTTGCAAAACGTCACAAGGCTCAGAAGTCTCAGAAGGACTTGTATTTCTCGATGGCAGACTTCACCTGAAGTCTTGATGCATCTTGAAGCCAAGCTGCTAAGTGCGAAGCATGGCTCCTTCACTCCCTCAACTAGCCTCAAATCCTCAAGCCCGGCCTTAACACAGATTGGGCAACATGTCATGGGCGCTCCAACCCGGCAAGTTCCCGCATTTCCCCCAAGTACCCTTCGGCCCTGAAAATTCCAACCCTGCCTGCTCTTGCTGATCCGCTGGCACCATGCACATGCACTTCTCCGTGGTGGCGACTGGGCCGCCGCAGCAGGGGAAGAAGGGTTTGATGCTCGCAGGAGCCTTCTCTGCAAGCTGATCTTCGATCTGCTTCTTCATAGCGTCCGTGCCTCCCACCGCGCTGGCCATTTGCATCATCTTTGCTAGAAAGCGATGGAGGAGAGGATCAAACACTCAAAGCAGGTCTTGCCAAGGATTGCTGCGGGCAACTCACATCAAAAGCAACCAAGTCTCAAAGCCCGCCAGCTCAGTCAGGACATGCCAGGACCCTGTGCAACATTGACACTTCCAACCCGGTGGCCAAAAGTCCGCTTTGCCCAGTCTACATACCTCTAACGAAGTAAGCCTCTTTGCTGCCACTAAAGACTTGAAACCCTTGACTGCAGCTTGAATAGTTTCAAGCGGTTCGCTTGTTTGTCGCAACTGCCTGCACGGTGTCTTTCGGCAAACCGTTGCAGGCCCCTGAAACTCCGATATACGCCAATTGCGAACCATGTTAGAAGTCATTGATGTTACTGAATAGAGTTGACCCAAACTATAATAAAAGTAAGCAAAAAACAAAAGATCGAACTGTACCCCACACAGGCTTCATCCTTGCCGCATGCGCATTGTGCGTGACTGATTCGCTGCGCGCTTAGTGCAGGCAAGCCCGGGAATCAAACGGAGCTGTGCGGTTGCCGCCAGCCACCCGACCCAGAGCTCAGCCAGAGCAACGCAAGTAAGGCAAGAAGGCAAGTCCATACCCATGCCGCACTCTGTGCGGCACGCGAAGCCACTCCACAGTTTCATGTGGGGAGGTGCGACTTGCAAAACGTCACAAGGCTCAGAAGTCTCAGAAGGACTTGTATTTCTCGATGGCAGACTTCACCTGAAGTCTTGATGCATCTTGAAGCCAAGCTGCTAAGTGCGAAGCATGGCTCCTTCACTCCCTCAACTAGCCTCAAATCCTCAAGCCCGGCCTTAACACAGATTGGGCAACATGTCATGGGCGCTCCAACCCGGCAAGTTCCCGCATTTCCCCCCAAGTACCCTTCGGCCCTGAAATTTCCAACCCTGCCTGCTCTTGCTGATCCGCTGGCACCATGCACATGCACTTCTCTGTGGTGGCGACTGGGCCGCCGCAGCAGGGGAAGAAGGGCTTGATGCTCGCAGGAGCCTTCTCTGCAAGCTGATCTTCGATCTGCTTCTTCATAGCGTCCGTGCCTCCCACCGCGCTGGCCATTTGCATCATCTTTGCTAGAAAGCGATGGAGGAGAGGATCAAACACTCAAAGCAGGTCTTGCCAAGGATTGCTGCGGGCAACTCACATCAAAAGCAACCAAGTCTCAAAGCCCGCCAGCTCAGTCAGGACATGCCAGGACCCTGTGCAACATTGACACTTCCAACCCGGTGGCCAAAAGTCCGCTTTGCCCAGTCTACATACCTCTAACAAAGTAAGCCTCTTTGCTGCCACTAAAGACTTGAAACCCTTGACTGCAGATTGAATAGTTTCAAGCGGTTCGCTTGTTTGTCGCAACTGCCTGCACGGTGTCTTTCGGCAAACCGTTGCAGGCCCCTGAAACTCCGATATACGCCAATTGCGAACCATGTTAGAAGTCATTGATGTTACTGAATAGAGTTGACCCAAACTATAATAAAAGTAAGCAAAAAACAAAAGATTGAATTGTACCCCACACAGGCTTCATCCTTGCCGCATGCGCTTTGTGCGTGACTGATTCGCTGCGCGCTTAGTGCAGGCAAGCCCGGGAATCAAATGGAGCTGTGCGGTTGCCGCCAGCCATCCGACGCAGAGCTCAGCCAGAGCAACGCAAGTAAGGCAAGAAGGCAAGTCCATACCCATGCCGCACTCTGTGCGGCGCGCGAAGCCACTCCACAGTTTCATGTGGGGAGGTGTGACTTGCAAAACGTCACAAGGCTCAGAAGTCTCAGAAGGACTTGTATTTCTCGATGGCAGACTTCACCTGAAGTCTTGAAGCATCTTGAAGCCAAGCTGCTAAGTGTGAAGCATGGCTCCTTCACTCCCTCAACTAGCCTCAAATCCTCAAGCCCGGCCTTAACACAGATTGGGCAACATGTCATGGGCGCTCCAACCCGGCAAGTTCCCGCATTTCCCCCAAGTACCCTTCGGCCCTGAAATTTCCAACCCTGCCTGCTCTTGCTGATCCGCTGGCACCATGCACATGCACTTCTCTGTGGTGGCGACTGGGCCGCCGCAGCAGGGGAAGAAGGGCTTGATGCTCGCAGGAGCCTTCTCTGCAAGCTGATCTTCGATCTGCTTCTTCATAGCGTCCGTGCCTCCCACCGCGCTGGCCATTTGCATCATCTTTGCTAGAAAGCGATGGAGGAGAGGATCAAACACTCAAAGCAGGTCTTGCCAAGGAATGCTGCGGGCAACTCACATCAAAAGAAACCAAGTCTCAAAGCCCGCCAGCTCAGTCAGGACATGCCAGGACCTTGTGCAACATTGACACGTCCAACCCGGTGGCAAAAAGTCCGCTTTGCCCAGTCTACATACCTCTAACAAAGTAAGCCTCTTTGCTGCCACTAAAGACTTGAAACACTTGACTGCAGCTTGAATAGTTTCAAGCGGTTCGCTTGTTTGTCGCAACTGCCTGCACGGTGTCTTTCGGCAAACCGTTGCAGGCCCCTGAAACTCCGATATACGCCAATTGCGAACAATGTTAAAAGTCACTGATGTTACTGAATAGAGTTGACCCAAACTATAATAAAAGTAAGCAAAAAACAAAAGATCGAACTGTACCCCACACAGGCTTCATCCTTGCCGCATGCGCTTTGTGCGTGACTGATTCGCTGCGCGCTTAGTGCAGGCAAGCCCGGGAATCAAATGGAGCTGTGCGGTTGCCGCCAGCCACCCGACGCAGAGCTCAGCCAGAGCAACGCAAGTAAGGCAAGAAGGCAAGTCCATACCCATGCCGCACTCTGTGCGGCACGCGAAGCCACTCCACAGTTTCATGTGGGGAGGTGCGACTTGCAAAACGTCACAAGGCTCAGAAGTCTCAGAAGGACTTGTATTTCTCGATAGCAGACTTCACCTGAAGTCTTGAAGCATCTTGAAGCCAAGCTGCCAAGTGTGAAGCATGGCTCCTTCACTCCCTCAACTAGCCTCAAATCCTCAAGCCCGGCCTTAACACAGATTGGGCAACATGTCATGGGCGCTCCAACCCGGCAAGTTCCTGCATTTCCCCCAAGTACCCTTCGGCCCTGAAATTTCCAACCCTGCCTGCTCTTGCTGATCCGCTGGCACCATGCACATGCACTTCTCCGTGGTGGCGACTGGGCCGCCGCAGCAGGGGAAGAAGGGCTTGATGCTCGCAGGAGCCTTCTCTGCAAGCTGATCTTCGATCTGCTTCTTCATAGCGTCCGTGCCTCCCACCGCGCTGGCCATTTGCATCATCTTTGCTAGAAAGCGATGGAGGAGAGGATCAAACACTCAAAGCAGGTCTTGCCAAGGAATGCTGCGGGCAACTCACATCAAAAGAAACCAAGTCTCAAAGCCCGCCAGCTCAGTCAGGACATGCCAGGACCCTGTGCAACATTGACACGTCCAACCCGGTGGCCAAAAGTCCGCTTTGCCCAGTCTACATACCTCTAACAAAGTAAGCCCCTTTGCTGCCGCTGAAGGCTTGAAACACTTGACTGCAGCTTGAATAGTTTCAAGCGGTTCGCTTGTTTGTCGCAACTGCCTGCACGGTGTCTTTCGGCAAACCGTTGCAGGCCCCTGAAACTCCGATATACGCCAATTGCGAACAATGTTAGAAGTCCTTGATGTTACTGAATAGAGTTGACCCAAACTATAATAAAAGTAAGCAACAACAAAAGATCGAATTGTACCCCACACAGGCTTCATCCTTGCCGCATGCGCCTTGTGCGTGACTGATTCGCTGCGCGCTTAGTGCAGGCAAGCCCGGGAATCAAATGGAGCTGTGCGGTTGCCGCCAGCCACCCGACCCAGAGCTCAGCCAGAGCAACGCAAGTAAGGCAAGAAGGCAAGTCCATACCCATGCCGCACTCTGTGCGGCACGCGAAGCCACTCCACAGTTTCATGTGGGGAGGTGCGACTTGCAAAACGTCACAAGGCTCAGAAGTCTCAGAAGGACTTGTATTTCTCGATGGCAGACTTCACCTGAAGTCTTGATGCATCTTGAAGCCAAGCTGCTAAGTGTGAAGCATGGCTCCTTCACTCCCTCAACTAGCCTCAAATCCTCAAGCCCGGCCTTAACCCAGATTTCGGCAACATGTCATGGGCGCTCCAACCCGGCAAGTTCCCGCATTTCCCCCCAAGTACCCTTCGGCCCTGAAATTTCCAACCCTGCCTGCTCTTGCTGATCCGCTGGCACCATGCACATGCACTTCTCTGTGGTGGCGACTGGGCCGCCGCAGCAGGGGAAGAAGGGCTTGATGCTCGCAGGAGCCTTCTCTGCAAGCTGATCTTCGATCTGCTTCTTCATAGCGTCCGTGCCTCCCACCGCGCTGGCCATTTGCATCATCTTTGCTAGAAAGCGATGGAGGAGAGGATCAAACACTCAAAGCAGGTCTTGCCAAGGAATGCTGCGGGCAACTCACATCAAAAGCAACCAAGTCTCAAAGCCCGCCAGCTCAGTCAGGACATGCCAGGACCTTGTGCAACATTGACACGTCCAACCCGGTGGCCAAAAGTCCGCTTTGCCCAGTCTACATACCTCTAACGAAGTAAGCCTCTTTGCTGCCACTAAAGACTTGAAACACTTGACTGCAGCTTGAATAGTTTCAAGCGGTTCGCTTGTTTGTCGCAACTGCCTGCACGGTGTCTTTCGGCAAACCGTTGCAGGCCCCTGAAACTCCGATATACGCCAATTGCGAACAATGTTAGAGGTCATTGCACCCATGTCAAATGATATCACTGAATAGAGTTGACCCAAACTATGATAAAAGTAAGCAACAAACAAAATATCGAATTGTACCCCACACAGGCTTCATCCTTGCCGCATGCGCTTTGTGCGTGACTGATTCGCTGCGCGCTTAGTGCAGGCAAGCCCGGGAATCAAATTGGAGCTGTGCGGTTGCCGCCAGCCATCCGACGCAGAGCTCAGCCAGAGCAACGCAAGTAAGGCAAGAAGGCAAGTCCATACCCATGCCGCACTCTGTGCGGCACGCGAAGCCACTCCACAGTTTCATGTGGGGAGGTGTGATTTGCAAAACGTCACAAGGCTCAGAAGTCTCAGAAGGACTTGTATTTCTCGATGGCAGACTTCACCTGAAGTCTTGATGCATCTTGAAGCCAAGCTGCTAAGTGTGAAGCATGGCTCCTTCACTCCCTCAACTAGCCTCAAATCCTCAAGCCCGGCCTTAACCCAGATTTCGGCAACATGTCATGGGCGCTCCAACCCGGCAAGTTCCCGCATTTCCCCCCAAGTACCCTTCGGCCCTGAAATTTCCAACCCTGCCTGCTCTTGCTGATCCGCTGGCACCATGCACATGCACTTCTCCGTGGTGGCGACTGGGCCGCCGCAGCAGGGGAAGAAGGGCTTGATGCTCGCAGGAGCCTTCTCTGCAAGCTGATCTTCGATCTGCTTCTTCATAGCGTCCGTGCCTCCCACCGCGCTGGCCATTTGCATCATCTTTGCTAGAAAGCGATGGAAAAGAGGATCAAACACTCAAAGCAGGTCTTGCCAAGGAATGCTGCGGGCAACTCACATCAAAAGCAACCAAGTCTCAAAGCCGGCCAGCTCAGTCAGGACATGCCAGGACCCTGTGCAACATTGACACGTCCAACCCGGTGGCCAAAAGTCCGCTTTGCCTAGTCTACATACCTCTAACAAAGGAAGCCCCTTTGCTGCCACTAAAGACTTGAAACACTTGACTGCAGCTTGAATAGCTTCAAACGGTTCGCTTGTTTGTCGCAACTGCCTGCACGGTGTCTTTCGGCAAACCGCGGCAGGCCCTGAAACTCCGATATACGCCAATTGCGAACAATGTTAGAGGTCATTGCGCCCATGTCAAATGATGTCACTGAATAGAGTTGACCCAAACTATAATAAAAGTAAGCAAAAAACAAAAGATCGAATTGTACCCCACACAGGCTTCATCCTTGCCGCATGCGCTTTGTGCGTGACTGATTCGCTGCGCCTTAGTGCAGGCAAGCCCGGGAATCAAATGGAGCTGTGCGGTTGCCGCCAGCCATCCGACGCAGAGCTCAGCCAGAGCAACGCAAGTAAGGCAAGAAGGCAAGTCCATACCCATGCCGCACTCTGTGCGGCACGCGAAGCCACTCCACAGTTTCATGTGGGGAGGTGCGACTTGCAAAACGTCACAAGGCTCAGAAGTCTCAGAAGGACTTGTATTTCTCGATGGCAGACTTCACCTGAAGTCTTGATGCATCTTGAAGCCAAGCTGCTAAGTGTGAAGCATGGCTCCTTCACTCCCTCAACTAGCCTCAAATCCTCAAGCCCGGCCTTAACCCAGATTTCGGCAACATGTCATGGGCGCTCCAACCCGGCAAGTTCCCGCATTTCCCCCCAAGTACCCTTCGGCCCTGAAATTTCCAACCCTGCCTGCTCTTGCTGATCCGCTGGCACCATGCACATGCACTTCTCTGTGGTGGCGACTGGGCCGCCGCAGCAGGGGAAGAAGGGCTTGATGCTCGCAGGAGCCTTCTCTGCAAGCTGATCTTCGATCTGCTTCTTCATAGCGTCCGTGCCTACCACCGCGCTGGCCATTTGCATCATCTTTGCTAGAAAGCGATGGAGGAGAGGATCAAACACTCAAAGCAGGTCTTGCCAAGGAATGCTGCGGGCAACTCACATCAAAAGCAACCAAGTCTCAAAGCCCGCCAGCTCAGTCAGGACATGCCAGGACCCTGTGCAACATTGACACGTCCAACCCGGTGGCCAAAAGTCCGCTTTGCCCAGTCTACATACCTCTAGAAACACTTGACTGCAGCTTGAATAGTTTCAAGTGGTTCGCTTGTTTGTCGCAACTGCCTTCACGGTGTCTTTCGGTAAACCGCGGCAGGCCCCTGAAACTCCGATATACGCCAATTGCGAACAATGTTAGAGGTCATTGCGCCCATGTCAAATGATGTCACTGAATAGAGTTGACCCAAACTATAATAAACGTAAGCAAAAAACAAAAGATCGAATTGTACCCCACACAGGCTTCATCCTTGCCGCATGCGCTTTGTGCGTGACTGATTCGCTGCGCGCTTAGTGCAGGCAAGCCCGGGCATCAAATGGAGCTGTGCGGTTGCCGCCAGCCACCCGACGCAGAGCTCAGCCAGAGCAACGCAAGTAAGGCAAGAAGGCAAGTCCATAACCCATGCCGCACTCTGTGCGGCACGCGAAGCCACTCCACAGTTTCATGTGGGGAGGTGCGACTTGCAAAACGTCACAAGGCTCAGAAGTCTCAGAAGGACTTGTATTTCTCGATGGCAGACTTCACCTGAAGTCTTGAAGCATCTTGAAGCCAAGCTGCTAAGTGTGAAGCATGGCTCCTTCACTCCCTCAACTAGCCTCAAATCCTCAAGCCCGGCCTTAACACAGATTGGGCAACATGTCATGGGCGCTCCAACCCGGCAAGTTCCCACATTTCCCCCAAGTACCCTTCGGCCCTGAAATTTCCAACCCTGCCTGCTCTTGCTGATCCGCTGGCACCATGCACATGCACTTCTCCGTGGTGGCGACTGGGCCGCCGCAGCAGGGGAAGAAGGGCTTGATGCTCGCAGGAGCCTTCTCTGCAAGCTGATCTTCGATCTGCTTCTTCATAGCGTCCGTGCCTGCCACCGCGCTGGCCATTTGCATCATCTTTGCTAGAAAGCGATGGAGGAGAGGATCAAACACTCAAAGCAGGTCTTGCCAAGGAATGCTGCGGGCAACTCACATCAAAAGCAACCAAGTCTCAAAGCCCGCCAGCTCAGTCAGGACATGCCAGGACCCTGTGCAACATTGACACGTCCAACCCGGTGGCCAAAAGTCCGCTTTGCCCAGTCTACATACCTCTAACAAAGGAAGCCCCTTTGCTGCCACTAAAGACTTGAAACACTTGACTGCAGCTTGAATAGTTTCAAGTGGTTCGCTTGTTTGTCGCAACTGCCTTCACGGTGTCTTTCGGTAAACCGCGGCAGGCCCCTGAAACTCCGATATACGCCAATTGCGAACAATGTTAGAGGTCATTGCGCCCATGTCAAATGATGTCACTGAATAGAGTTGACCCAAACTATAATAAGCGTAAGCAAAAAACAAAAGATCGAATTGTACCCCACACAGGCTTCATCCTTGCCGCATGCGCTTTGTGCGTGACTGATTCGCTGCGCGCTTAGTGCAGGCAAGCCCGGGCATCAAATGGAGCTGTGCGGTTGCCGCCAGCCACCCGACGCAGAGCTCAGCCAGAGCAACGCAAGTAAGGCAAGAAGGCAAGTCCATACCCATGCCGCACTCTGTGCGGCACGCGAAGCCACTCCACAGTTTCATGTGGGGAGGTGCGACTTGCAAAACGTCACAAGGCTCAGAAGTCTCAGAAGGACTTGTATTTCTCGATGGCAGACTTCACCTGAAGTCTTGAAGCATCTTGAAGCCAAGCTGCTAAGTGTGAAGCATGGCTCCTTCACTCCCTCAACTAGCCTCAAATCCTCAAGCCCGGCCTTAACACAGATTGGGCAACATGTCATGGGCGCTCCAACCCGGCAAGTTCCCGCATTTCCCCCAAGTACCCTTCGGCCCTGAAAATTCCAACCCTGCCTGCTCTTGCTGATCCGCTGGCACCATGCACATGCACTTCTCCGTGGTGGCGACTGGGCCGCCGCAGCAGGGGAAGAAGGGCTTGATGCTCGCAGGAGCCTTCTCTGCAAGCTGATCTTCGATCTGCTTCTTCATAGCGTCCGTGCCTCCCACCGCGCTGGCCATTTGCATCATCTTTGCTAGAAAGCGATGGAGGAGAGGATCAAACACTCAAAGCAGGTCTTGCCAAGGAATGCTGCGGGCAACTCACATCAAAAGCAACCAAGTCTCAAAGCCCGCCAGCTCAGTCAGGACATGCCAGGACCCTGTGCAACATTGACACGTCCAACCCGGTGGCCAAAAGTCCGCTTTGCCCAGTCTACATACCTCTAACAAAGGAAGCCCCTTTGCTGCCACTAAAGACTTGAAACACTTGACTGCAGCTTGAATAGTTTCAAGTGGTTCGCTTGATTGTCGCAACTGCCTTCACGGTGTCTTTCGGTAAACCGCTGCAGGTCCCTGAAACTCCGATATACGCCAATTGCGAACAATGTTAGAGTCATTGCGCCCATGTCAAATGATGTCACTGAATAGAGTTGACCCAAACTATAATACAAGTAAGCAAAAAACAAAAGATCGAATTGTACCCCACACAGGCTTCATCCTTGCCGCATGCGCTTTGTGCGTGACTGATTCGCTGCGCGCTTAGTGCAGGCAAGCCCGGGAATCAAATGGAGCTGTGCGGTTGCCGCCAGCCACCCGACGCAGAGCTCAGCCAGAGCAACGCAAGTAAGGCAAGAAGGCAAGTCCATACCCATGCCGCACTTTGTGCGGCACGCGAAGCCACTCCACAGTTTCATGTGGGGAGGTGCGACTTGCAAAACGTCACAAGGCTCAGAAGTCTCAGAAGGACTTGTATTTCTCGATGGCAGACTTCACCTGAAGTCTTGAAGCATCTTGAAGCCAAGCTGCTAAGTGTGAAGCATGGCTCCTTCACTCCCTCAACTAGCCTCAAATCCTCAAGCCCGGCCTTAACACAGATTGGGCAACATGTCATGGCGCTCCAACCCGGCAAGTTCCCGCATTTCCCCCCAAGTACCCTTCGGCCCTGAAATTTCCAACCCTGCCTGTTCTTGCTGATCCGCTGGCACCATGCACATGCACTTCTCCGTGGTGGCGACCGGGCCGCCGCAGCAGGGGAAGAAGGGCTTGATGCTCGCAGGAGCCTTCTCTGCAAGCTGATCTTCGATCTGCTTCTTCATAGCGTCCGTGCCTCCCACCGCGCTGGCCATTTGCATCATCTTTGCTAGAAAGCGATGGAAGAGAGGATCAAACACTCAAAGCAGGCGCGGCTTGACAGGAAAGGCTGCAGTGGATTCGCTAATTTGATCATCAGCATGAGACATGGCAATACTTGCCAAAGAGCCTGAACAAGGTCCCAAAACGACTCCCCTTGCCATTGACATGAAGTTTATCGCTTCTCAGGCTTTGTTGCTTTTGGGCGTTTATGCGAAGGGTTCAAACCTGCCCTGCTCTGCAACATGCCCCAACAAGAGCAGGTCTTTTGACCATGGCAAATGTGGCACCTCCCCCGTCGAGCCGATCCATTCTGTCCCAGCCTGTGGTGTGACTCCGTGACTTCCGAACCCTTCGGGTCAACCTGTCGCCGAACCCATGGGAATGGGCTTGATGCGCGACATCTCAGGATGTTTGGAACTGGTGCTGTTGCCTTTCATTTTGAACCCACCTATAGGCCCATAATGGCCCATAGAAAGGCTCACTTGACATCTCGACCAATGGCTTGCGGCTTGTTGTCTTGTTGCAACGAAACATGGCCGCATGGCTGGCTGGATGCAGCCGAGTGGCGATCCACACAGAAAGTCTCTTTTCCTTGCCAGTTGAGGTCCACATCAAGGCACCGGTCAACCTAAGCAACTTGCAAGTGCTCCAAAGCCCTGGCTGACGGGCTATCTAGACCTATTAGCCTGAATCCATATCCACCCGGTTCCAGCCAGTTCTCGCCGATTCCAGCCGCTGCTCTGATGAGCTCAAGCATTTCTGCACCCAGGACTTGCCCTTGGAGAGGGGTAGGGTCCCGAGCTCCACTTACCGAGTGTTCCGTCTAGAAGACGGCCCACGATCTTGAAAGGGGTGGAATACTCTGACAGCTTCATCCAGTGCCGAGTAGCTTCTCCACAGCTTTCCGCGCATGAGCGAGGTCAGGATACTTGGCCGTCAGCTGATAGGTTTCATCTCTTTCGGACTTTGGCGGGTGCTGCGCCACACTTGGCCTCCGCTTTCAGGGGCACAAAGAAATGCGGACTTGCCTGGCCGGACCGAGGGATCGGGTGATTGCAAGTACTGTAGTGATAGCTTCAGCCTAGCCCGGGGTCCCAGCAACTCGTCGACATCAAGGCCAACCTCTTTGTGCAGCACCAGAAAATCCTTGCGGCGGGATATTTCATGCACCGGCGGGGCTGGAGCATTTGTCCGGCGAAGCTCTGAAGCAATGGAAACAACTGAAGAAACAAGACACACATCGCAGGCTTTTGAGGCCGCTCGCGCTCCTCGGTGCTGTATTCCAGCGGCACATTGGCCACCTCAAGCGCCAATTGGCATACCCGGGAAATAAAGTGGTTTACGGGGCCAAAAGTTGAACTTTTGGGATATGGCATAACCTCTCTAAACTCTAAACATTTAGAAGCCTAAATTGGCTGGGAGCCGCAACGACAGTCCCGCGCAATTATGCCATCTTTTCAAGTTTGGCTTTCTGTGAATGTGCCCCGTGCTTCAAATCTTCACAACCACTTTGGTTGCAGTTGATTCTGCAAAAAACAAGAAAAAAACCGAACTGCTCCCAACAATTGTTTAGAGTTTAATCGTTGTAACCTGGCTTTTCCTGCCCAGTTTTACTGTCTGTTGCGAAAACAACTCCTGAATCTGGAAATCGCACTCATCTTGCAGATCTGGTGCGATCCTTGTATGCATTCAAATTGACGACCCTCATCAGCCGGGTTTTTTTCCGACGCAAACGGGCGCCTCCAGCCGATTCGCCGAGGCGCTGAGACCTTCGTGGGCACCCGCTTCTGCTGCGCCGCCAAGCCCGCCTCCGAGCCGGTGTCTCAAACATCTAGGGTGTTGCCAAAAATAAAGGTTTAGCCAAAGATTGATCTACACAACTTAGCCTTCTGAACAGCGACCACACAAACACATAATATGGAGGTCTTTACCTAGTGCCGTTTTGGAGGTCGAATCATGGGCCGCGGCTAAACGAACAATCTGCCAAAGAAGTAGATACCCTATAAGTCCAATACGAAGTCGGTGCATGTGCTAGTAGCCACCTCAAAATACGCGGAATTGGGCCTGCCCAAATTCCTCATGGGAATGAGGCCATGCACGGCTGAAACAAACGATCAACTCTTTATCGTGTTGGGAATGGTCATTGCGTTTACTCTCAATAGGACTGCTATGGTGGCTGATGGCCCTCAGTGCAATCCGTATGTGACCGAGTATTTTCAGCATGGCACATATTCTATGGCTGACTCGCAATGTTGTTGGCAACGCTATCCCTCTGGCAGGTTTCGGACATGTTTGCCGTGCCCTGGTAACCTGGTAACTTCACAGAGCTGGGACCTCAGCTGGGATTCGTGCACAAGGCGCAAACGCCCCTCGCCTCGACCATCCAGCGCGCAGGCCTTGCCTTGCTCACGCCTGACAGAATGCGGGCCGGCTGCTTTCATCTGCGGATTGACGCTGATACCGCGAAGAGCTTCTCCTCAAAACACCTTCTTCACACTTTTCTTTGGGTTTAATCATGCTCCCCTAGAAGCCATGAGCATACTGGTCGAAGTTGGGCATTGACCAACTTCTGGACATTGGGGTGTGACTCACTTCCAAAAACCTGCCCGAAATCAAACGGCTGGCTGAACGTCTTTCATGCACGGTCTCTTGCTTTTGTTCCTATGTAGCATGACAACCCGGTCATTGAGAGCTCTTCCACGCCTACCAATTTGGGCTTGCCGCTGCGGGTTTTTAGATGCTGACCATTCAACCTGCCGAACGAATCATGCAACCGGCTCCGCTGGTATCATTTGCAGCTGCACTGCAAGGGTACCCTGCCAGTCCTTAGGATGACCTGCTCTAGGGTCTCCTCCTTCTCATAGCGCGCAATGCAAGAGCAGGTCTCTCCAGTCTGGTCCTGAACTCAAGACATCGACATTGTCTTTCAGGGAGGGAGCTTGACTAACAAGTGTCGCAGTTTGTGACCGGTGACGCATCTTGAGCGGGGCTCTGCTGTCAGATTTCTGTGACCCTTGAGCCATAGGGCCATAATATTAAGAACAAACCCAAGAATCACTCCTTTGAAGGTAAGAACTTGATGGAAATCGGCATGTCATCTTCTGCGATGCCAATCTGCTCGTGCATTTTCCGCAAACTCTTCTCGTCCTTGGCACGGCACATGAGCAAATTGTTTGCTCTGCTAAGCATGCTTGCTAAGCCCTATCATCTTCATTCCCAATTTCAGACAAGGGGCAAACTCGACAGGAATGTCTGAGATGTAGGCCTAGCAACCAAAGCAGTGGGTAGCAAGGGTAGCAAAGGAATTTGTTACAGGCTGTACTGGCAGAGATCTATTCTTGCTGTACCCTCCTCGCCTGTGGAAAAAGCTTCGAAGGGGCATCAGCACTGTGAGACCGCTTCCGCGATTCTGATTCCTTCGATGCAAGTTTAGAAAAAGTAAAACGTCAAAGCTCGAAACAATGGCAGTTAACACCCAGAAACATGCACTGCTGAACATGCCTGGTACGTTGATTGGAGTATGCATTCACAGGAAGCCGAAAGCGTCAAGTTAAACGTGTTGTTTTCTGGCGTTCCCTTTGCCTCTTTGCTCTCACTTTGTTTGAGACCTCTGCAAGGCCTAGCCAACCTGAAAATTGTTCAACGATGCCACTCCTGCCAGCTTCCCTTCTTCCAATCACCTGCACATCACTCTGCGCACATTTTGTGCACGCGTTTGTCCACGTTGCTTCGAAATGGGAATGGGTTGGGTGTGAAACTCTCTCTCACACTCCGACTCTCACAGTCCCACAAACACTCTCAGTCGATGAAGAAGTCCTTCCGCGCCTTCTTTCCAGCCATCCTTCCATTTCCAACTGGACCAATCCTTGTCTTCCCAGTCGCTCGCTGACCAGGTCTGCTCTTTGCCCTGGTTGCTTGGGTGAGTTTCCTCCTTGTTCTCCTGACCGCCCTCTAGCCAAGCCTCTTCCTTGATCTCCTGGTTGCCTGCTGGCCAGGTCTCTTGGGTCTGATGGTTGCCACTCCAACCATCATGCTGGAAACTTCTTTTCCAGCTCTGCTCCTGGCATCAAGAAAGCAGCCAAGACAGGAACCACCATGTTTTGCATGCCGTGGCGCACCTGGTGCGCACAAGTTGTGTTACTTGCTCTCCCTTCTGCCCCCCCCCCAATCTGACTCCTTCGGCCGAGCGCTGGGGCGCGCTTTGGCGCCTGAGCTTTGAGCTGCTGAAGGTCTTCAGAACATGAAACTGCAGTGGCTGCATCCCCGTCGCAGCCTGCCGGCGCTCGTGCAGGACTGCGGCTCCTGGCTGATGCAAACACGTGTGTTTCGGCCATGTCTGGACGTGAGAGCAGACCGGGTGCCAAATAACTGGTCTGCAACAATCAAACGTTTGCCCGCTTCCGTTTGGTTCCTTTCACGGAAACCAACAGCTATGGATCCTGTATCTTCAGCACCCAGCAAAAAAAACCCATGCATCAAATTCCTGTTCGATCTGGATGGTTTGACACCCCATTTGCCGAGCAAAAGAAACCACCGGGAAAACCAGCTAGCCCGCTTTGGATTGCCCTTCCGCACGTACCCAGCATCACTCTTGAAACCATCAGCTTCGTCATCAAGCCTGCCTCTCCACGCCATTTTGCCTCACAAAGTCAGGCAAGCTCCGCACACGCCCCTCAGTATTTCTGGAGATGTGCTGGTTTCAGCCTGCAAGGCATGTTGCGGCCAGGTCTTCGGTGACTAAGGTAGCACTGCCGCAAAACACCACAATGCATGACACAATGGCAGCTCAAGCTTCTCTGTTTAATGACGAATGGATCAAGATTCAAATGTTGAGTTCAGTAGGGGCAGCTCTGCAAAACGGTAGGCGGTGAGCACCACCTATGGTTTCGAGTATCTATGTTGCGCTGCAACTATTATGGATGCTCAAACGCCGCTCCATCACTTCAACCACACATCTACACATCTACTTATGGTCGGTGGGGCACCCTCTCAACCTCCAAGAAATCCATTTCTTCAGTCGGAGCGCCTGAATCGTGGATGGCAGGATGGCCGCGCTTGTCTGTTCATGCGAACTAAAGGCGAACAGATTGAGCAACTTGACCGCCAAAACAAGTGCTAGAATCTTGACCTGATCCCCTGCTGGAAAATTGCAATCCGCAATCTTGCACCGAGTAAATTGTTCAGCAAAGCTCTATGGCGCAGCAAGGAATCTGTGCTGTTTTGTTGTGTTTGTTCAAGCTGGCCTGGATGCACTGTGGGCACCTACACATGCACCGACTCAAGCTCGAGCAGCTGGTTAGTTGCCATGGCCATAGCGATGCGCTGAACAGAACACATACACGAACATGGCGAACATGAATCCAAGTAAAGTCCTGAAACAAACTGAGGCTGGTGTAACATATCGATGCAAATCCTCTCCCAGTAAACCTCACCAAGCACGTATCCCACAGCTTGGTGGCAAATTAAACTAGCAGCTAAGTACAATAACTTTCTTTGCAAGCAATCCGCAATGCTTCATTGAAGCAGGTTGAAGTGGCAAACATAATTGTCAGGCATTCATGTCCAGGCAGCACCAGCATACTTTGGTTTTCATTGGTGGAATCGGTCACACGGAACAACCTCTGCATCACAAACTCCCCTGCCTAGTAATAATTGATACTTCAGCGCCTGCACATCGGCCCAGGTTGCGGACTACTCCAAGGGCCACCACTTGCGAGGTCCAACCTCACATGCTGCAGAAAATGAAGGGGAACACTATGAAATGATATCCGAGACTTGCAGGGCAACTAAGAACACAGCGAACGACAATTTAGCTTCTCATCTGGGAAGTTGGGCAAAGAACAAAGAAAGCCGCCCACACCCTCCATTCGGGCTGTGAGTAGGAGGCATCTGTCAGGCAGCACGGCGGAACAAATGGACAGCAGGGTGGATGACCAGATTTCAAACTTGAAATTCTGTCCCCCCCCCCCCGTGCAATTTGGACGACGTTGACCCAAACCTGAACCTGTCTATTTCGGGCGCAAAGGACGCGAGATGCTCAAACCCTCCTGAAGGACCGCGCGGGCCAAATATAAGCTCTGTCCAAACGCAGCTTGGCAAGCGGCGGGCGGCTTCTACGGGCTGCCACCTCCATTCGGCCAACTCTGGTCGAATGCATGTGACTTTAAGGATTCACACGGAACCGAGGGCACAGCCCCAAAACTCTACCAGGAAAAACTCCCCCCACCTTGGATTTGAAGGACATATATTTTGCCATAGATTTGCCGCATATGCTCCCCTCAGTTCCTGGCCAAGACTTGTGGTTCCCCACCTCCACAGCTGTGCAACGGCCGAAGCCAAACATGCTTCGCGGACTCACACCGAAGCAGTCAAAGCAATAGGTTTGTACACTGCTAAACCTATGGGCTGGCTGGCACACTGCTGGCACACCAGGCATGGCAATGCCCACAAGCTACCGCTGCAATTCCTCACGTGAACACGGGCTGTGCACCTCGAAGCCGATTCGAAGCTGCCCAATCTCCTGGCAAATTCGCTATCGCGCGAATTCGCTTGCGGCTCGCGCCGATTTTGTGCATTGCAACACAGAGTGCGTGGGGAATTGGACTGAGGCTGCAGCAAAAGCTTCCCCGGTGCTTTTGCACCGACCACGGCGTGCTGTCCTCAATCCGTGTCAGGCAGCTTGCCAGTCTACATTCTGATGCTGGAATTCTGCATGCCCGGGCTTTGAGAACAGAACCCAGCATGCGGGTGCAACACAATACCGTCTACGCTGCGTCCCCACCCGTTGAGGCCATGGCACGTACTCTGCCTTGATCTTCCCGAGAAAGCACGGCGCATGAGCCTGAGTCAAAGTTCCGCGTTCGCATGCATGCCTTGGCATATGTGGACAATTCTCCCAAAGTCAACCATCAAAGCCACATCAATAGCCAGTAGGAATTGTGCCATTCAACGCCTGCACTACTTCAAGAATCAACGTGCCAAACACCAATCATTATTTTGAAAACAACTCTACTTGTTTGCTGGCCAGGCCTCCCTGCCCATAGGAGCACACTTCGGCCACCGGCATAGCCTTGCGTGGCACAAATGTGAGGCCAGAAACACTTTTCTGGATGGGAGTTCCAAAGGAACAAATTGTTTGCTTTGTGCCTGTTCAACGAGCAAGCTACGCCATCCTGAATCCAGTTCAACGGGTAACAAATCCTCCAAACTCCAAATCTGGCCTTGAACCCCGCAGCGAACCGCTCCCTTATCGATGCCACCTCCACAGCTGCGACCTCGGCGAAGAAAATGCATGTAAAGTGTGAAGTTCGCCCTTTTCGTTAGAAGAGGAACTTTGAAACTTGAGCAACACACCCATCCTCACAGCAACCAAATTCCATCTGACCATGTGCCAGCGCCTCATCTGCACCGTCTAAGGGCAAAAAAGAACCAAATATCTGCAAGGCACAAATGAGTCGAGGGCCCTCCTGCCGGCGCGACTTAGCCGCTCTTGCTGGGCGCCAGTCAAACAGAGCGCGGAGTCTTTGCTTTCTCCACACTCACGCGTGCGCTGGCACCTGCGAGTGGGCTCTCTAGAATCCACAAGTCTCCTGGCCGGATGGACCCCAGAAGAACCATCCTGCCGTCTGCAAAAGCGTTTCCACTACAACCATGAACGCTAAATCCTTGGCCTGCTCTGTGCCCGTTGGGCCTCAGTTCTTGGAACAATCCAAGTGATCCCTCCAAATGAGAGTGATTCTTGCTTCTACTGCCACTGTGGCGGAGGGCGTGCTACCCACGAAGCTGGCATCTGTAAAAAGGATAGCAGCCTTGCTTGCAAAATTCGAACACTATCTTTGACAAAACATGGTCCCCTTTCGCTTTCCTCTATTTCCTGAACCTCGAAATGCGGCTAAATAGATGCAGCTCATTACAGGGCTCTTTTTGGGATCCTTTAAGCGTTTGACTTCGACCATCAGTGAGCGAGGGTGGCAATGCGTGTGTGTGTGTGTGTGTGTGTGTGTGGGAATGTGTGCGGGAACGAATATGAGCATGCTTTTGGATTCTTGTACTATGGCATTTATACCTGCAAAATCCCCTCTTGACATTTGCAACAAGGAAAGTGTGCCACGGGGAGGAGCAGTGCTGATGACATTACGACCTGCTGACATGAAAAACCAATCACGAGACTGGGGTGAAATGTGCAGCATTGCCTTCTTTGCTGACCCCCAACAAAACGCACACCTCCACTAATCAAACAAGCGCAAATAGCAAGGAGAAGTTGCTTGTTACTTGCCGCATTTTGGGTTCAAAACAACTAAGTGTCCAAATTCAATGCCAACCAGATATGGCGGATATGGATAAACTGAGCTCGTTCGAGTTGCTAGTTGAGTTCCCACGATTCCAAGATGCCATGCCAGGCATTGCCAGCCTCCAGTGGGAGGCTCAGCCCTTGAGTCGCCTCCTGCAATGGCGAGACCCAGAACCAAAAAGATTTGAAGCAACACGGTTGGGGCCATCGGAGCACGTGGTTTTTGACTCCCTTGACGACTCCAGACGACGCTGGTCTCATAGATCGCTCAAAGCACTGCGCCTGCCACGTCATCCGGTTCCTAAATGCGCTCTTGCGGGCGCAATTTTTGATTCATCGGAGCACGCAACAGCCCAAGTCTCACCGGAGCACGGAGCACGCGTCGCTCAAGATAGCGCGCCTGCCACAGAACCCAGTTCCAAAACCCACGCGGGACCTGGTTTCAACTGCGTCACATGACGCTCAAAAAAGCGCGCCTGCCACAAAACGCAGTTCCAAAGGTGGGGACTGGTAAGCACACCGGCACACGCGTGCGAGACTCGAGCGTTTCGCCTGGGCGCGAGCATTACATGCGCGGGCGAGACACACGAATCTTGCCCAAAGTACCGCGCCTGCCACAAAAAAACTCACGGGATATCCCCAACAGCATGCAGTGCTCTTCTAGTGCTCGCACCCCGCAGCCCTCGCACAACCTCGTGGAACCCTCGTGTAACCCTGGTGGAGCCCTCGTGGAACCTTACCTCAGGCCCGCCCCGGACCACCCCGGAGCCTTTCAGCTGTTGGGGGAAAAACAAAATACATGTGCGGGCGATCCCAAAATCTCGTGCGCTTGCGAGCTGACAATCACGCGCTCGCGAGGCCGTGACCCATTGCATTGATTCGTTGAGGTTGATGAAGCGCTAAACTTGACAAAAATCCTCACCACCAATCGGACATTCATTCACTTAATTTTCTCACGGTACTGCATGCTGACATCTGGGTCGAATCTAGGCCCTAGGCGCTCAAGGTGCTCCATGAGTCCAGGGAATACTGATCAAATCACTTGGAAGCCTTGAGAACTATTGCAGGCGCCAGCTAGTGCCCCACGTGCGTCTGACAAAGTGTCGGTGAGCCCAAACAAGGGCCGTGTGGGAATGGACTGCCGGCCTTCCTGAGCTTCTGCCGGAAGTCCTTCGCCTGGCTGGGTAGCTGCATTGCACCCTCGGATTTTGGATGGGCTCCCCTTGCCCAGGCCTTCAACGTTTCAAGGGTCAAAAGCGGGCGGTGGATTGGACAACACGCTGTGCCATAAGGATTGCTGCAGACCAGCCTCGCAAAAAAGCAAAAAAACATGTTTGCTCTCTCCTGAGGCGGTCTTCGGCCCCCATCGGAGTGGACTGGCCCAAAACCTACAGGTCTTTGAACAATCTCTCTTGAATATTGCAAAACCTGGGTCAGTCCAACGGATCCAGCTTGGTGAAACAAAGTTGAGCCATGCGCTGCTCCTGTTTGTCAAGACACAGCTGGGGGGCATTGTGCGGTTTGTGGTCATTCGGCAGGATGGCACTTAATCAGAAGCGAATCAAGCATTGTCGAATTTGACGGTCCGTCGCATAGCTTTTATGCAACGTGCCCCAGTTCATGCAAGAGATACCCTCACTTCTTGAGAAGGCGCTCTGTCTCCCGCGGATCAGATCTCTGCCAGCAAGTCCAGCAATGTGAACCATTCTCATCAGCTCCCTCCCCAGCCTTCTTGGCGTCGGCCACTTGGACAAATCTGCAAAAGGCCATGGTGTCCGTGATGATCACAAAGTGGACCAGTACGGTGCAGGACATGAGAAAAGCAATGATGGCGCTGGCAATTGCCATGTTCTGAGGGTCAGATACATAGTTCGCACTTCCCGGTTGTTTGTAGCGGCTGAAGGTGGATGTGATCATGAGGGTCAAAAAGCCAGTAGCAGCAGAAATCCCCGCCACACCGAGAAAGGTGAAGAAATTGGCAAAACCTTCCACAGCAGTCCATGCGGCCATATTTCCGAACAGCTCTCGCAATGCGATTTCCCCCGCAGAGCAGTAGCCGTCTTCTCCTTTCCAAGCGATTTGCATAATCGCGAGCTGGTTTGTGAGGTTCAGCACCTTCTCGACGCATGCCGTGAAGCAATCCGTGCAGCACTTCACGGCCTTGAACAGGCAGGCTGTCACAGGATTCGAGTCTGCGGCTTGCTGTACCTCAAGCAAGGCGATCGCCACCCACCGCACTACTCGCAGCAAGCACATGAGGATTGCGGCATAGATCAAGGAGCCCAGGTGCTTGGTGCAAGCAATGCAAAAGGCCTTCAACATCAATGCCGGCCCACACATCGTGCACAAGCTTCCACGCGATCCTTTGCCGTAGTGCTTGAAGAACCATACCTCTGCCATATACACAACGACGAATGTTGAGATGTAGTGCAGGAGCTCCATGGTCCACAGCCATACGAGGAACCAGTAGATTGCGCAAATGATCGCCAGGTTATCCGGTTTGGGGACCAAGGTCTCCGGCTTGGTTAGGTCGAATTGCGAGTAGTCCCCCGATGTGACAAGCATCAGAAGGCCCACAAGCCCTCCAAGGAAGACTGGCGCTTTGAAAAGGAGGGAAAACAAGGGCTCTAGCATGAGGCTGGGCATGGTCATCAAGCAGTCAGCAGCCTCCTGTGCAGCCTCCGCTGCCTTCGTGCACTTTTCACATTGAAAACCTCAGCTCAGGCTAGCATCAGTTCACAAAGCTCCTGTCAGTGCAAGAGTAAACGGACCTGTTCAGTGCAGTTCTGATCACAGCAAGTAAATTGACGGCGTTGCGTTGTGACACATCATGCGTTTTGGAGTTGCTGTTGCAGCCTAAATTTGCCAAGGGGCAGGCGCACAGGAGAACGATGCAAGAAAAGCCAAGGCTCGCCACGCCGAGGACGACGGTAGATTGAACACCAGTTAGGCCCAGGTCCAAGGCTGCCACTGAATCCCCCGCTGCGTTTGACTGTCCTTGTTGCGCAGTGTAGAGGAACCAACCACCCATCAGCGCTGGGAGGATGGCGAGAGCCGTGACGCACACCTCAGCGGAGCTCAACATGGCAGGCCAAGCTGAGGGCGCTTCAAGGGTCGCTCTATTTCTTTTGCAAGTTGCAATTTGTGCTGGCTTCCAAAGAAACTGCTACTTTGGGCCACAAAACGGAAACTATGCGACCCATGTACATTTAAGATCCCCACATTTTGTTGGGTTGGTAAATGACATCACGACTGTTTGGCAGACCAAGGGACATATACCAGGACCTTCGCGCACAGCTCAACCGCACACAAGAAGGCAAAAGAGCATGCCAAAGACACCACGGCCCCCATGATCAAGAGCTCGACATTCTGAAAGGCTTCCATGGCAGGCAAGGCATACTGGAAGAACAACTCGCTGCCTTGTATGTCCTTAAGTTCTCCCTGAAACTTGGACACTTCTGGGAGGCATACAACGCCTCCTACGGGAGTGGTCGGGTAGCCCTGGAGTGTCACCTGCTGTGCTGCAGATGGTTCTGCGGTGGTTTGTGGCTCTGCAGCGCCTGGCAACTCAGCTGGTTCCGAGACCTTCAGGTTGGCTGATGCAGCTGGAGCGGGTGTAACTGGTGCAGGTGCAGCAGGAGCAGCAGGAGCAGCAGGTGCAGCAGGTGCAGCGACAGCGGCTGCTGGCTGCCCCAGCAGCAGCTCGTTTGTCTCGGCCACTCCTGCCCCCACCGCATTCAGCAACTCTCCAAGTCGACGAGTTTCTGGGAACAGATAGGTGACAACTGTTGCGTCCCCATCCGCTGGACATGAGTCGACGCAAACCTGCTTGTGCAAGTCAACTCCTTCCCCCTCCAATGGGAAGAATATGAACTTGTTGGCACATTGCGTGCCCTGGTAGTCAGGCAATGACGTGAGCTTGTTGATGTCTCCTTTCTCCAGTGCCACATACAGGCAGACAATCAAGCCTGCCATCGCACCGAGATACAGGAAGACACAACAAATGTCGGTACATTTCCGGCTCGCATCTTCAGGCGTCCTTGCCAGTTTCCCTGTGTCTCTCGCCATTGGTATTGGGAAGTGGCTTCTTGAGCCAACTCCACTGCCATGGCAAACACCTCGCTGATGCAATGTCTCGGAATCCTTCGCAAAGTTCTTGCAACTTTCCGAGTTCGATATCCAATGCTGTTTGACTGCCGTGTGCATTCAACGAGGACAACTGACATGCAGCAAACCAGTCGTCAGCCCGAAGAACCGTTGCCTCCTTCAACACTTTTTGCTGCGTCTGGCGTGCCTGACAGCAAAGAGGTCGGCTTTCAATGCATGCATGCAACCGCAGGAAGTTACAAAAGCCGCAGTGGCCGGCCAACCTTCAGCAAAACGTGCCAGCCCAACTGTAACCCCCAACACAGGTCTGCGTTTGCTTGCCCACCGCGGAGGGTCCAATATACATTGTGACAGTTTGGTGAGAGTTGGATCAAACAATATGCGGCACATGCCTTCGTTCCGGGCCTTCTTGGATCCTGCAATCAGCAGCATCGATCCGCTGGATGACAAACAACACGATGTCCGAAACACGCCGGAACGTATTGTCAAGAGCCACAGCCAGAGGTAGAATTCGCCAG
The DNA here is from genome assembly GCA_963377175.1 of Effrenium voratum. Lineage (NCBI taxonomy): Eukaryota > Dinophyceae > Suessiales > Symbiodiniaceae > Effrenium > Effrenium voratum. Next base: position 311,756 of record CAUJNA010003478.1, read on the forward strand.
CAGAACTGTTTGGCGCTGCCATCTCAAATCTTCTCGAATATGACTTCAAGAAACAACAAGGCCCTGTGCGACATTGTCTTGTATTCATTGCGTGGATCACATTGGCCTGATGCATCTGAAAACAAATGACGGGTTCGCTCCTGAGGTTTCCTCCGCTGTGGCCTTGCGCCTCAATTCCCATAGGCCCACAGGGAGTCCGGAATACAGGGACAATGACATGGAAAATGAACTATCCCCTCGGTATATCCTGCATGTGGGGGAAACTAGAGATAATGCCAATGCAGCGCCCAGCCCTGTGACAGGCAGCCAAGTTTGGCAAACGAAGGTCTGATATGGCCGCTCCGAGCATTTTGATGATTAGACGGTAGAAAACTACTTTCTTGGACCTATTTAATCCGGAAAACCTGTCGTTCTGCCTCCAACTGTGCCTTGCAGTGCTTGCTTTACCTTGGCATGTTGCGCTACCAGCAAATTCTCTGCCCCAAGCGGCGCATGCGGGTACAACACAATTCCAACCCTGCAACCTACTGGACTGACACGAGCGCTGTCTTGTTTGGGCAGCCGCACTTGGGACCATGCCCAGCAGCCTTGCGCCGGATGTCATGGTCTCAAAGAAAGGGACCAATCTGAGCCATGCATGTCTTTTTTGACCTGCCGTCAGCGGCAGGCGGCACATACAAGATACGTCACACATTACACGGACTTTGCTTGCCCACAAAAACATTGTGAAGCCTTTCGCGTTGGAATGCAACATCCATGCCCGCGGACCTCGGGTACAACAGCAGGGCCGCCCAGATTTTGCCTGCAAGCCAATCTTGACGTGTCCAGCCATGTTGCCACAAATACAACTTCATTGAAGATACCAACTTGCAGAAAATGTCAAGTTTCCTGATGCCATTGCGATTTGCTCAAACAAAACAGGCGCACCCTGCATTGCGTGTGTGTGTGTGTGTGTGTGCGTGATAGGTCTGATGTTTAGCGCCGCAGCAAGTAGTTACTGCTACAACATCTACGAGGGCAAACAATCTGCCGACCCCCTGCCTGGTCCATTCGACCATATCCCCCCCCTTCCCCTCCCCTCCCCCCGCTTCCCCCCCCTCTCCCCCCCTCCCCCCTGCGTGTCTGTCTGTGTCTCTTTGTGTCTGTTTGTGTCTACGTATCTGCGTCTATCTTCGTGTCCGCAAACGGGTCTGTGCACGCGTGCTTTCTCTCGCCCCGGGCCGAAACTCTAAGCCCTATGGGGGCGGCGGAACCAGGCTGCAGGCCATTAAATACAACCAAAACGTATCCTGATTCAGCCACGGAACTTCTCCTGCACCATCTCGCTTTGCCCGCGCGACAAGTCCTTGCACATCTTGCCAAACACGTCATGTCATCTGCAGCAAACGGATTTGACCGAATCACATGCTCCATCTGATCAAACTGAGAACTTGCAGCGTCTGAGAGAAAATTTGCGAATGATTGATTTTCTGATATTTGGGTCACCTGGCAAACATGAAGCCACCTTGTCTCCTGGAAGCTGGTCCATCACCACGTAGCGGTGCCTCAGGATCCAATGGCTCAGTGAAAGGCACTGGGATCGTGCCAAGGGGCCAGTGGCAGCCCGTGTTAGTTAATACGGGCCCCCTGAAAACACCAAACAATCCAAACACGAATGTCTGCATGAGTTCACAGTGCGGCCTATAAAGGTGCTAGCAATGCCTTCTGGAAGTGAACAAGTTGTTGGTGTTTCACATCTCAATGATTCCTCCGATCAAATTGTGTTACGAAAGGGAACCAAACTCGTTCCCTGAAACGATACGGCCAACGTCACTACAACACAACATACATATACTCGGCGAAACACTATGCAACACAACATTGCCACAACATAACACACGCCAAAAAACACGACATGGCAAAACCCAACGCAGTATGTGATACAACAAACATACACACACAAACAAACAAACAAACAAACAAACAAACAAACAAACAAACAAACAAACAAACAAACAAACACACAAACACACAAGGAAACACACAAAGAAACAAACAAAACACAAACCACACATAAACATTGCAGAATGAAAAAGATTCGACGCAACCAAAAAACAAAACCAAGCAACAACTGAACAACAATATGAACACCCCAGTTTAATATGTGAACCATCAAGCAAAACAAATCAGAATCAAATGAATGATGCATGACACAACATTTAGCACCCATTTTGCAGCACAAATCAACACAGCTTAGCATGAATCAAACTCAAACCAAATAAACCCAAACAACAATACGACACACATGCTCCAAGTTTGACGTTGCTGCATCTGTTCGTTGATTTGTGTTTTGCAAAATCATATTGCATGCAAGGTGCTCATCGCCATCTTCGTCAACCAACACCTTAGCATGCCCACATGTGTTCAAACAAAATGCCTTTGTTCAAGTCCATCAACCCTTAGATCTGGACGCCATCTTTTGCGCATGGCCTTCATTGCGACAGAAAACAACGCAACATCGCCAGGACTTACTGCAACAGTTGAATTCAGTGAGAGTTGGTACTGATGGCTCGGATCATACAAAACCGTCATCCAAGATCTTGGCAACTCGCGAATGAAGGATACTAAACCATCCTGAGCAGCGGCAACATGAGGGATGGGCAATTCAAACATAGTCAACGACACATGACTCGGCCCTTCTGTCTTGGGCGCGCACGGGGAAAAGTACTTTGAAGGTTGGCACTCCGCCATGCACCTTCGCAGTTGCAGATCGAGCCGTGACCCAAAACTGCGGAATGGCCTCTTCAAAACGCCAATAACGCGGATCACACAAATCGTCCTGCGCAATGCCCTCCGCAGAATCACAAGCAGGTGGACATTTGCAGCGTTGATTGTTTGCGGCAGAAGAACATTGTCAAACTGGCGTTGGAAACGGAAAGCTGATTGGCTAAATAGATTCTCATGAAGTCCTCGGAGACTTGAGCTGTAATTCCAGTCCTTGCGACGCGCATCAAAAGGCAATGTTGACTTTCATTAAAACAACCACCATTGCTACAGTGCTCCAGCATGATCGCAATTAGCATGTTTTAAAACATGGTTGTCATGGTGCTGAATAATTGCACGCCCTGCCCCCCCCCCCCGGGAAAATAAACCACCCACGTCTTATGCCATTTCGGCGTTTGGTGAAAGCAATGTCAAAGAAGGGCAATGTAGCAGGAGACATCCCCCGTTCTCTTGGCAAGGTATGAACCCATTATCAACCCACCCGCCGAACGCGCGGGAAAACCCGACGTTCTCACAGGGTTAAGGCCCAAATCAAATTGTTTGGAAGATGCCTGCGCCCCTCCCTCTCTCAAGCACAAACAGACTTCGGAAATCGTTTGTTTTTTTGACAGCTGAGGTCGTGTCGCGGGTCCATCGTCAAAGCTCACATGAACCTTGGGCTCTGGAGGCACGCGTGTCTCAGTTTGCCGTACCAGTCTGGAGTGCTGGAGGCCTGGCATAGGTCCCAACAAACGATGCCTGCGCAGAGCTCGAAGCCGAAGCCTATGAGGACAGAACATTCGCGCACTGGGCACAGCAAACCAGAGGCGCCTCCATGGCAGGCCAACGTCAGTTCCCATGGCGAGAGTCGCAAGAGAGTTGTGATGTCTGCCGTCATGAATGTATGAGTGGGCTTGGCCAAGAACACCAAAAAACCTGGACACTGTTGCGACTGCCAATGCGCTTTTGGAGAATGCGACGGACCACGCCAGTTCCAGGACAAGCTAGCTGCCTTGCAAGCCTAAAACCGTGCGTGTCTTCTCGAGTCAGTCTGCACACGCTCTTTTGCCCCCATCGCTCTCTGGCGAGTGAGTCTGGCAGAAGTATGTACAAGCAGGCATCCGCGTGGCTTTCATCTCATCGTGACCGCAGCCGGGTCACAGTGTGCTGAAGCGATTACGGCGATGTGAAGGCAGGTTGAACTTTTGCAAGGAGAAAACCAACAAGAGAACTGTTGCGCAAGTCTGCTCTTCCTATGGTGCTTCACTACCCGTTTGCTGCGTGCGGGCAGCGGAATTGAGAGTATCGAGCTGGATCGCAAAGTGCGCCAGCTAAACAATCTCAGAACTTTCCTCGATCTGGCAACGGAAAGTAGTGTTCTCCCCCGTCCTGCAAGGTCGCAGTCTCGTGAAACAAGCTGGCTGCTGACTGAACTCACTGAATGCAAACCCACAGCCCACATTGTGAAATCTGCCAAGGCCGGATTTGAAGCCCTCGGAAGACTGACAAAAAGTACGCCAAGACTCGTGTTTCTCGACTGACGTTTTGCAATCCAAGTTACAACAAAATCTAGAAACTCAGCCTGATGGGTCTCAACCAAGTGTGAATCTGGCCTTGCCACACATAAGATGCTAAGAAACTCAGGGGCCCTGGTGACGGGCCAAGCGACCTCTCTTTGCCAACCAAGCATCGAACAAAGGGCCCTGCCAAGTTCAAACACAAGATGAATGCCTATCGTTCTTCTCGAAAGCGCACTGTCGTTGCTTTGTTCATTGAATTGGCAGTTGCCATAGTTGCCCATGCTTGGGTCTGACTTTTCAAAGGTGCTTTGAGCCTGTTGAAGCCCAAGTGCCATAGCTCTGGGGTCGCAGCCAGCGCCATTGGTCAGCAACGAGTCGCGCCTGGCAAAATTGCATTGCCGAACCTGCAACACAGGCCCTGGAGAGCACCATCAGGGCACTCGTCATTCTATTTTCGCCTTGTTGGTAAAAGCTGCAAGGAGCCGGCTTCAAGGAGGCTTCATCCTGCTCGATTTGTTGTTTTCATGTTCGGCCACTGGCCACTGGATCTGAAGCAAAGAGCTGAGCAGCTAGAATCCGTGCGGAAGGGCTCGCTACTTGAGGTTCGACTGCACGTGGACTTGCCAACGCTTCCTCAAGCGAGCAATGTCTGCATTGTCGTCATAGCCGCCAAAGAGGACAAAGGAGAACTCTGAAATCCTTGGCACCACACCGAGTCCGCTGAATTAAGCAAACCATGGCATGGAGCACACGTCGTCTGTCAACGGAAATCCACAGGAGCAACTGAAGTCCGAACGTCGGCGCAATGACGGCACCAAACTCAGGGAGCGAGGCAAGCGAGGCGACACACACACACACCCACGCACGCACACACGCACCCACCCACCCTCCCACGCACGCACGCACGCGCACGCACGCACGCGCACGCACGCACGCACGCGCACGCACACACGCACGCAAGCACGCATGCACGCACGCACGCACGCGCACGCACACACGCACGCAAGCACGCATGCACGCACGCACATACGCCCACACGCGCCAAGCCCACACGCGCGCACGCGCGCACGCGCACACGCGCGCACGCGCGCACACGCGCACACGCATACACACACACACACACACACACACACACACACACACACACACACACACACACACACACACACACACACACACACACACACACACACACACACACACACACACACACACACACACACACACACACACACACACACACACACACACACACACACACACACACACACACACACACACACACACACACACACACACACACACACACACACACACACACACACACACACACACACACACACACACACACACACACACACACACACACACACACACACACACACACACACACACACACACACACACACACACACACACACACACACACACACACACACACACACACACACACACACACACACACACACACACACACACACACACACACACACACACACACACACACACACACACACACACACACACACACACACACACACACACACACACACACACACACACACACACACACACACACACACACACACACACACACACACACACACACACACACACACACACACACATTGACATGGCGTTGATCCCCAGATCCTAAAATAACTCCATTTCCTCGTGCCTGACCGATGTGAGGACAGCTAAGGGCTGCTATCCCGCAATGCGCAAGCATTGGCAACCCTGCGCCTGTGCCCTCGCAGAGAAGGGAGCGGTGGGAGCCATCTCCGTCCAGGTGCCCCAGTTCTGCAAGTCCTGGGGAAGGGCCGACCAGCCCACATAGCGCTGCTCAGCAGCATGCGCGAAAGATGCTCTAAGCTGGCGGCCCTGTTGCCACACCAGATGTCATTCCGGGGGTTGGGTTGGGTAGCAGGGTCCTGGATACAACGCGCTGCCCTCAAGCTGATACAAAGTCTAGTCATGATCCAACTCCTGCTCTTCTCCGCGGATGACTTCACCTTGACAAGCAGACAAGGCTCATGGAACTGCACACGCCTGACACCCACCAACAACACCTTCACAGGAGGAATTTCATGGGCAGTTCCTGGAAAGAAAGGACACAAACCCTCAAGAGCATTTTAGCTTGCGCCTTGGTTGCCCCAGCTGTGTTCGATTTGAGCGCAAATGCTCACCCCAGATTAGTCGGCATAGTCGATCTACCACAGCCCCACCAGACCCGGACCTCGTGTCAGCCCCAAGTGGTGCAAGTTGCTGGCCAAGCAATTGTGGCACCGCTCTTGCTATTGCCCTCTCTCTGCTTGCAAACACGCATCCATGATTTAGGCCCCCAAGCTGTTGAATGGCTCGCCGCCGAATCCGCCGACAAGCAGGACCTGAGCCATGCCTTGCTTCTAGACTGCAAGCGGAGACAGCTTTGTCCACGACGCCCCTCATCCATATGGCCGCTGAGGCGAGGGCAGTTTCCACCTCGTCAGAGTCTGGGGCTGCAAAGCCGACCTTTCAGGACAACTACGGCTACGGTGGGAGGGGCATCTCCCAAGCAAATGAGATCAGGTCAGCAAAGATTCAAAGGGACTCCAACATTCCCGAAATTCCCCGAACCCAGATTCTGGATGGAACCCTCAGTTTACCTATTTGAATGCAATAAAACGCCCCAAGCAAAAAAGTCTGGGCCCCGCGCCAAACGGTGCCCATGCCGCGGCAGCCACGGCGCTTGGGGGGTCAGCTGCGTCCACACGCCCTGGATAGGTTTTTGGAGAACTGATCCAAAAAGTGGCCCAACGTTTGGCTCGCTTTGTGGCAGTCTTCCCAGGATTCCCAAAAATGCTTGAAAGCTTGGATTTCGAGATGACCTAATATTCGGACCCAAACAAGATTCAAAGGAAATGCGCGTTTGCCCTGCCAATTGGCGCCCAAGGTTGTGGGGCCCTGCTGCTAGCATTCACGCGGCGGATCCTACTTTTCCCGCCCTCCGGCCCGAATGCCTACAAGAAATGCCAATATATGCAAATAAGCCAATAAGCAATTTCCTGCATTCCACGTTCCTGATTTTGTTGTGCTCACTTGGGTCGGGGGCATGCAGACCCTGATCCACACTGCAACAACTACAAACTGCAAACTAGTGCCACGAGAATGATGCGATATAAGCTGCAGTTGGTCGCAATCTAACCAGGCAAATCACCAAGGGCAGGAGGTTCCGACCTCAGGGCGACCCCTGCCTGCCACTCAGCGCTGCAGAACTCACCGGAGGTCTGCCAAAGCCTGAGAAGATTGGTGCAAACCACCCGCCTGTTTCCGGCATCAGGTCTAAACTCCAGCGACCGCAGTCTACTCGCAACATGCCCATACTGTGCTCCCAGTGTTGAGGATCAGATGCAAAGAACAAACAAATGATGAGTCAAAGGCCTGTCCACTTGAGATGGGAGGCTGCTACGGGCACGAGGGGAGACGTCAGTACCGAGGTCGCGAGACGGCTGGCCAAACGGAGCGACCCCCGTGCAAGCAAGGCGTCCACAATGTGGGGGCAATAGCAGAGAAGAGCGCTGGGTGCAGGCAGGCGGCCATACATCGTTTTGGTAGCCCAAGGCGGCCCGACCTGCGGTGCGCTCATCGCTCTGCGAGCATGACAGGACTGACTGCTTTGAATCAGATTTAGTTGAAACATGTTCATTTTGAGGCCATCGACATGCAGTCAAGGCCATATGCCCATAAGCTCATTGTCAGTGCGGGCAGAACATGCGCTTCTCTCCCTGAGGCAGCCACCGCCCGTCAGAATGACCTCGGACCCCAGTGAATCATGGCATTCCTTGCCATCAAATCAGCAGAAGTACCGCATCGCCTAGCCTAAACATCCTTCTTGCAGAAAAAGGGTGATAGCTGGCACGCCTTTCTTGCATACCTTCTTGGTGCTGGCATTTGTGCTGGCATTGGTGCTGGCACCGTTTTGGATTCGGATGTTGCTCTGACATCTTGAGTTCTTGTTATTGTTCAAAAGCTGCTCAAGAAACACAGCCACTACCTCCTTGCATGATGTCATTGGACTGCCAAAATTGGCCCCGCACACCGCTGCTGGTCCACACTGCAGCGGGCTCCTGGCAGCGTGCATGGACAGCCACAACAACCTCGGTGAGAGTTGGTCCTCGCGTGGAGCCCAGGGCGCATCCCTTGGCGTGGCTTTGGCTGGTCACAACAAACCAGTGTGTTCTACGTTGTCTCCGCAGACTTCTTCTCTCTACGAGTAGCAGCTTTCTTTACGGGAGCTGTTGGACGGGGCGCTTGTGGATTGTATGCGGTGCAGGTTCATCCATGTCACATGGTAAGGTTTGCGCAGCAGCTGCGACCACTGGCCGTAAATTCCAGAGTCTTGGCACCTTAGTGCTGGTACTTTACTTCAAGCTGGAGCGATCTCTGCTGTCTTTAGGATGCTGGCTTGTAGCTGCATTCCAAGCCAAACCTGCCAAGCCGGGCCAAGCCTTTATCGCGTGACCCGCATTCACCCCGTCCGCATCCCAAATGGTGCCGGGCCTGGCAGCCTCAAAGGGCGGCATGTCTTCCAGCAAGGTGCAGCGCCTGGCCGGAGCCAAAGCGGAGGACCGCGGCGGATCAAACAAGCATCTGCTCAAGAAACAAACGCGCAAAGGCAAAACGTAGCATGAGGGCCGGGCATACCATCACACCCCAGGAGGCATACAAATAGTACAGCTCACAAAAGGATAAGCCCCCAATTCAAACTTCCCCGCGCCGAAGCGACATCACAGCCCACCTTGGCGTCCAACGCCACACGTCATTCAGTAGGCCCGACTCACCTGGCGTCTTGGTAGCGGCCATGGCGGCCCTGAAAGGCCCCTGAGGCCCCCTGAAACCACTGAGCTCTCCACCCACGCCACCCATCAGCAAGATATCCTAGGGCCGAACAGAGTGGACTTGCTTGCGGGGAACTGCTTTTGCTGAAGAGGCAGCGCACACTTTTGCAAGCCGATTTGGTCACGTGATGGGAGAGTTGCCCGCTGATGCAGGCTCTTCGCGAAAATCTGGGTTGCATCCATGCCTCGTTGGCCTGGTAAACATACATCCTGACTGATCTGTCTACTCATACTTGCTGCTAAGAAGGCATATGCAGAACTTGGATGAACCTGGTCGAAAATTGCAATGTAGCGTCTGCGATGCGATAAGCAAAGCAGCATGCACTTCAGATGCGAGTAAATGCCGAATGGCGTGCCCAAGAGCCGCATGCACGGTGTTTCTACACTTTCGGCTCCAACGATCTTCAGGCAAACGCCGTCTGAGCGAAAGCAAGGCCCTCGCCCTTTCAGGTTTGCAACCTCTAATTTGCTGGGACAGGGGCAAAATCCTCTGCCGCCTGCCGTGCTGCCGCCAGCGCTCCCTTTGGAGCCTTCCTCGCTGCGCCCTGCGCGAAGGCCCTTGGAAGCCGGGAGGGGTGATTGCCACACAGCCCAAGCAAGAAATGTGGCTGTGGGCACAGGTCTATGAGTGCGATTCCCAGGTTTGGTGACATTTGAAGACAAATTTGAGAAAACAGAGCACGAAAATTGGTTGCAAAGTGATCAACCGACGCATCCAAACGACAGCCTTCAAGCTAAATACACCAGGAGTGGATTGCCACGTCTGCGATTCCCTCCGTTCTTTGGCCACATGGGCCCCGAGCGGCTACCCGTGCTACCGTCCAGTGTCATGAGTCACGTATCTCACTTCAATTGAACCGCAATGACCACCACAGGCAGCTTGACTTTGCCACAAAGCTGTGAACGACTTACTCAGGTGCCAGCTGTTGCTGAGGGAACAAGGTTCGAAGTGTCACAAGATCGCGCAGAATAAGCATAGGAAACCTATTTGCAATATTTGCTGCTCGCGACGGCGTTGTGACAAGGCTCAGTGCGACTCACTGTGCCCATTCTCACCGCCCACGCTTCCACACATTTGTAGAATTATTGCTGGCCGGAAAGCGAAGTCCGAGTCATGGTTTAAATGCCCAGCACGTGCAAAGCACTGTGAATGCCGTTGAATAGCTTCCATCGAAAATGCAGCCACGACATCATTAGCACTGATTTAATGACTTGGTGGCAAACGCCAATAGCATCACTAGCATTGATTTGCTTCAATAGCATGGCATCAGCAAAACTTTGGGGCATTCCCCAACATCAACAAATGCAACTCGCATCAAGCAGCACAATCTCGATTTTTACAGACTTGTCTCCTTGGGCACGGGCTCTTTCCGTACCTTGCTATGGTTGAAGGGTTGGTCTGCGTGTTGCACCCCGATTTCGATTCCGGGAAGGCCTCGCAAGAATAGGTTGCCTGAACTCTGGCGAGGTTTCAAATGAAAATTAGCAAGCCAAGAGTCGGTTGCCCGCCGCCCTTGCCACCAACCGCTTCTAAGGCGGCCTCAGCTGACAGCTTTGTGCATGACGCTAAATTCCGCGTGGCAGATCCTTTCACTGGCCACTGCGAATGTTTCCAGGCCCGTCTGTTGCCCGCCCGCCTGCACCCATCTGTTTGCCGGCCGCAGGCTTTCAAGCTCCTTTGGCACTGAGGCGAGGCATTCCAGGGAGCCGGGGCCTGATCACCGGGCTCGCATCGAATGGCACAGTCCGGGACTGGGTGGACTGCAGGTTTTGGCCTGTCTGCCTTTGACCGACCAGAACTTTGCAACCAGCCGTTGTGTGAGACACATGTCCAAGGCAGGGGCTGGGCTGGTTCAACACCATGACGGCGATGTCGAGCTCAACTTCTCGCAGGCTCTTTCCATCCACGCCTTTGCACAACTTGTCTTCCAAAGGGATAAAACGGGAGCTTTGCTTCAAGTGACTTAAAGTGATGAATGCATCACTTACAAACACGTGTTCGAAATCTGTGATTCGGGCACGAGCCTGTGCCCAGGCAATGGGTAAGTTGGGGTAAACAAGCCACAAAAGAAAGGTTCCCCAAAAGCAAACCAATCCCCGGTCCCAAAGATCAGGGTTTCCCACACACCAGAGAACAACAACCAAAAGGAAACAAACCAAACAAGAAAAGGGTTAACCCGCAACCTTGGTCGACAACAGGCCGCACGACTGGTCCCTACCAACCTGGCGGCGGCCCGAGGTCTCTTTCTCCCCCGAGATGCCGTCGGTCGACGCAGGGGTTCGGCGACGCCCATTCGAGGCGCGACGGAACCCAAATCTTGAGCCAAACATCACAGGTCAGTCACTACCGCGACATCCCTGATGATGATATAAACCATGGCTAATCACACCCCCCTCACGAGGAGCCCGTCATATGACGGGTGGAGCGTGCCATTTACTGATAGGATTTAACTGCTCGCATGCGTCCGCAAACAGCTGGACACTACCGCCGTCAGCGGTGGAGCAAACCCACAAAGGCAGTCGCGCGACATCCCGGGCATTAAATTCCCGCCACCACCCCGAATTAATCGGGGTAACGCTGTCCAACATACCTTGTGGAAAAGTCCACATGACGACACTAGGTCACAACTGTTTGCATCAACATTGCAAGAAGTTTAATTCTTATCAGAAGCCATGAAAAAGAAGATAACGTATGTCCATTTAGCACCCTCGCCTAACGGCAAGAGGTGCTCCTGACCATGCGTACCTGAAAAATGCTTGAATTCCGCAAACCCGGGAGTAACCCCCCATCAGTTTGCTATCCCTCTCACTCACACTGCTTCCTGATGAACACGTCCAGCAGCCCAGCAGCGGTGCGGGAGAGACACGACCTCCGCGCCTCAGCGGTCCGGGAGAAACATCACCACCTCCGCACCGCGCCGACCATTGGAGAACGGACGCAAGCCTAACGGCCGCAATCCTCGTGACTCAGCCTACCGGCTGTCATCACGTCTCCTCCGGTCACGTCCGCCCCGCGCACGGTCCCTATCACGATCCCTCTCGGATCTCCTACGATCATCTCGCCTTCGATCTCGCTCCCGATCGAGCGATTCATCATCACGACGATCACGAGCATCGTCCCTCCTCCGGTCACGATCACCCTCGCGCCGTGGACGGTATCTGCGCCTTCTCGACTCCCTGGAATCCCTGGTGTCCACGGTCCTAACGGACCTCCGAGAAGGAGTACGGGAAACATCCGATTCCCTATGCCTCCTCCCAGAGCGAGAGTTCGTCACGATCTGGTTGAGAGCCTCCAGTGCTGACGCGTCCTCACCATTTCTGATAAAATCCCTGACTTGCCTATTCAGCACCCTGTTGGTGGACATCGACAAGAAGGCGTCCACCACCGAGCTCTCAGGCAGCGCCAGGAAGTGTCCCTCCACTGGGCCCGCCGCAGCTCGCTCCGCAGACTGCAACCGGATCTCCCCGCCTTCAGGCTTCTTTGCCATCGCCTTGGAGGCCGTCAAAGGTGCTACCGCATCCCTTGCCGAAGATCTACCAAGCGCGGAGTGAAGATCATCCCCACTAGCCTCTCTCGCCGCCGCACCTGGTCTGCTGTCGACGTCATCAGGCCTTGTTGATGCCTCCCGCTTCGTCGACTCCTTCACAGTCTCGTCGGGATCCCAACGGGATTTCCTTTCTCTCTTCTGCCCTTCAGCCGACCCCCGGCTACCGCCGGGAGCGTCTACTCCGCTCATCTTCTCCTTCTTGACCTCAACCTTCGGTTCGGCCTGCTTCGTCTCCGCAGCCTTAGCCTTCGGATCCGGAGCATCCTTCGCCTCAGCTACTGAAGCGGCCTTCCCTTTTGTCTCGGTCTTTGGAACCGGGGTCACTTTAGCCTTCGCACTCGGCCGGGCTCCCTGAACCACCATTTCGACCCAGGTCTTCTTTGGTTGAGTTGCAGTTGCATCAACCTCCATCGGAGCTGGTCCAGCATCGTCCTTTGCCTTTGCCTTTGGGACAGATGGGCTACCGCCCTTGCCATCTCCTTTACTTGTCACTTCACCTGACTTCGGAGGTGGGCCGGAAGGACTACCGCCCTTACCGCCCTTCTCCCCCTTCTTCCCTTTTCCGCCCTTGATGACCGGCTCCTGCTTGGGACCAGGACCTGGTGCAGCATGATGCACTGATTGAAGTCCCTCGATGTCCACGTTTAGCGGTTCGGGTTGACGACCATCAAGAACCGTCCTCACCCTCTCGTCACTAACGTAGACGAACGGGTCACGGAATGGTGCGGGAGGCTCCGATTGGCCGGCATTGATCGCCTTCTGCACCTTGGCTACCGCCTCCTTCAACCTCTTCTTCTCATCGTACCCCGTCTCCGACACCATGTACTGCCTAAGCCGCGAAATCAATGCATGGCTTTCCAGGATGTCCACATCCTTCCGATGGGTCGGATACAATGGGGTCAGATGACCAGCCGCAGAGCCAATCACGTATGCCGCATCGGGATATAGAAGGACAAGTACGTGTCATGGCGAGCGAACTTCCTAACGGAAGTCGTCATACGCCTACCCCACTGAGCAGCATGTCTTGGGTTGGCCCGGAAGTACTCCGTGACCGACTCAAATCTATCGACTTGGTTGGTCTTAATCAGGTGCTTCGCCACCCACTTCTCCACAAACGCATCCGAGGCCGATATCCCCGACACATAGGAAAATTGGAAGAGCACCTTCGCCAGCTCATCCCACGCCGCATCGACACCTCCCTTGTCTTCACCTAGATAAGGGGGAAGTCTGATGCCGCTCTGCACCGTCATCCTCAGATCGGATGCCATCGAATAGGAAATCAAGTTCCTCTTGATGACTCCGACCACATCGGAGGGAATCCTCCTGGGCTTGAACTGCCCCATGGTCCTCACCCACTCCGGCACGATGCGGCACCTTTCGAAGTCCTTTTCCTCCGCGTTGGGGATAAAGTTCGGGTAAAAGACCGGGAGCGCACATCCGGGACACAAGTGCATCCCATTCGGCATCAACTCTGCGCACCTCAGGCAGAACGTGGCAGTCACATCCAGCCTGACCTCTTCCCGCGATCGCCTGTGCTCTCCCCTAACGGGGGTGAAGTCGCCATAGTCCCATGTCCGATGGTACACTATCGTGTAATCATCGTACATGTATGCCGCCTTCCAAGCTCCCATGTGAATCTCGTTCCTAACGGCCAGAGTCTTCCTCCTTGTCAGATACACGGGTCCAACCAAAGACCAGTGCACCCGAAGGTCCACCATTACCACCACGTGCCTACCGGAGTAGTTCCGCAGCCTGTCTCTGACATACCACGAAGGCGATACCTCGGCATCCGGCGCCATTGCTCCCACAAGTGGGATCAGGCCCTCATCCTGTCTTCCATCACCAATGGTTTCGTACACATCGGGCCTTGTGATCAATACCTCGATCATGGCCTTTCCGTTCCGCCTCACCCTTTGGATCTGAACAGCTTTCCGGAAGTCCGAGAACTTCATGATGATGTACCCCACCATAGGGAGTTCATTCCAATGCATCTCGTACATCAGAGATCCGCCAGGGGCATCTTCCTGAGTGTACCTATGCCTAACGGCACTGTAACTCAAGTCCCGCCCGATCCGTGTGTGCCTAACGGCAATCAATCTGGTGCTCTCCTTGAGAAGAACGCCATCCCCGTCGTACATGACCATGAGCATCGCTTCAACTTGCCCCATCGGGAAAGCTTTGAGCGTGTGAAACCGGGCTCAGGAATCCTGCTACACTTAGTGCACCTGTCCCGTCCATCATCTCCCCTCAAGGCTTCAGGTAGAAGACCACCATCTCCCTGCCTACCGGCACCATTCACGCTGTAGCCGAGGCTAAGACCTGGCCCGAGATTACCACCGCTCGCAACACTTGAGGGGTAACCTGCAGCATCGTTGGGCTGACTACCGCCAGCGCCAACCCCTTGGTGGCTAACGCCACCTCCGTAGGCAGGACCATAGAAACTGGAACCACACTGATTGTTCCCAATTCCATGAGCATCAGCAGCACTACCATGGAACCCGGGCGCTCCACCAGGGTAACCCCCGGTAGGAGCCCCTCCACTTGGGCCTCCAGAAGGCCCAGCGGGACCTTGGCCTCCGCCATGATGCCCAGGACCTGGTGGTGGAGCTGGAGCATGTCCATGACCACCACTTCCGCTCCCACCTTGACCAGGTGGTCCGCCTTGCCCACCACCTCCCCCGGGAGGAGGAGGAGGGGGCGGTCCAGCTTGCGCGCGCTCATGCCGAATATTGCAGCGCGCACACCGCTCATGGCCGTCACTTCCAAAGTAACTGTGATTCTCACAGACGTGAGTCCCACAATCCGTGCAGAAATACATGGAGACCTCCAGAGCATTCTTGCGACATGCCCAGCATTTCATTTTCAAGAACTGACAATTGCAACAGTCCCCGTCGTCACCACGGCATAGCCCGCAGAACTCACGACTGCATGTCACACACGTGAATTCAGCATTCGGATGCTTACGGTCGTTGGGATCATCGAGGGCACAAATCTTTGGCACGTCTGGGCCATCACCGCCGGGAGCCCCTCTTGCAGCCGGCGCTGAGGCCTGTCCACGACCCGAAGGAGCTCCAGCAGTCCCTCGCCTATCGCCGGGACTTTGGGTGTCGGCGCTGGCTCTACTCCCAGGAGTCCTCCACTCATCACCAGGACTCTGGATGTCGGCATGGACCCGATTATCCCCACCACCTCCTGAATGACGACCTGGGTTCGGAGAGACGTTCCCGCTATCGCGGATTGGCCTATCAAAATTCGGAGAGACGCTCCCGCTATCGCGGATCGGCCTCTCCCCCCTCAGTTGTCGACTCCGGACCTCGGATCCCCTATCGGGGACGGCAGCAGGCCTCGGGCTCCTATTCCTACCCGCATCCCTATTGGGGGAAATAGAAACGTCCCCCCTTGCGCGCGCGCGGGGACCACCCCTTGCATGCTCCGGTGGCGAATGTGACCTGTCAGGCAACCCCCGAACCCTCCTGCTCCTGCTGTCGGACCTCTCCCTAACGGGATAGATGGGATGCCTGTCTGCGCGAGAAGGATCGACCCTATCGGGCACATTCGGCAAAACATGATCAGGCAAATCAACACCTCCGCCTGGTCTCACCGGACGGCCAGTACCCCGGCCGTCACCTTCCCCGGGTGTGGGCGTCGGAGACCTGATCCTATGTCCCTGCCCCGCAAACGCATTGTAACCAAGATTCCGTCTATCTCTGGGTTGTTGAGGAGCCTCATTAATCTGCTGGACACCCTGAATGACGCCAGCGGCCTCGTCAAATTGACTCTCCATTTCAAAGAGCTGAGACATGATTCTGTTGTGCGCTGCGCTGAGATTACGCACGTTACCATCGATAGCGCTTACTCTCCGCATAACGCCTTCAAGCGTACTCCGGAACGTGCCAAGCTCTCGCCTAACGGCAGGCTGCACTTGGTCACTGCTGGCAGGAAGATTACGGATCTGTCCTTGAATACCATCAACGACCCGATTCACAATTGCCGACCTCGCTTCAAACTGTTCGACATGTGATTTCACGGTTTCAAACCTTGAAATGATGTCGTCATGGTCCCGACGTTGACGTTGAATTCCTCGAGCCAGATCCTGCATCTTCCGATTGATCTCGTCAACAGCCTCATGCCAGTCCTGCGGGGAATCATGCCCTGATGGTCTATCGACCTCCTGAGAACCCCTTCCACTCTGCAGCCTAGACACTCGATTAACAAGACGAGTGTGCTCCTCTTTGACCTCTTCAATGGATTCCGAGGCCCACTTGGCAAATGTCTCGTGTTCATGGAGAACTTCCCCGATCTTCAGGTTTAACTCCCTGAAATTCGCGTTCACCACACTGCTACTGGCCCTATCGGACAGTAGCGCAACAGGATTCAAATTTACTTCACCTGCTGGTGTCCGAATCCCGACGGTTTTCTCTACCGAGAACATCCGTTTCTCAAGCTTGTCAAAATCCTTAAGGATCTCATCCTCAGAGGCAGCATGACTTCTGCGGGCAGCCTCATTATTCTCCTGAATCATCAGGCGAAGCCGATCAGTCGATGCCTCATTGTCCCTGACAGATTCATGGACCTCGTGGGACAGTAGGTTAATCCTCTGCTCCACGACCTCGGCTTGCTCATCGATGGCTTGCCTCACGATGGCCTTGCTGTCGGGAATAACTTCCCTTGCAAATCGTTGAACTATCATTTTCATCCTCCCGGCATCAGACTGAGTCGCAATCTCAGCTGCCAGGCGATCGACCTTGTCCTTCGTCTGTCGGCTCTCGTCACTCCATTCCCGTCGCATGGAACTCACCTGACCGTTCAGTACCCTGATTTGGTCAGCAAAGATGTGGAACGCCTTCGCGACTGAGCCAGAAACCTCACCTCTCTCGAGCATCTCCTGGATGTGCAAATCGAACACCTCCTTCGCCCTAGCGTCACCTGATTCGCCGGAAGACTGGGACCTAAGGGCGGGAGGAGTCGATATCTCGATCCTCTCAGGAGCCCCACTAGCCCCGGCATGTCTTCTGGGGTCATCCACAGGATTATCACCAACCCCAGATGGCCTGCTAGGAGTAGAACCCCTTCTACGGCTATCGCCGGAACGGGGATCAACATGGGACGCACGAGACTCGGGAGTAGAGTGGATGTGAACATCAGCAGGATCAGGCATCTCCTCATCCTGCGGAGTTGAGTCCATTGGTGAGGGGCTAGCCCTCCTCGCCTTTGACCTATCGGTCTCAATGGCGAGAGGTGACGGCCTCTTCGCGGAAACACTACGTTCCCTGGCGGTCGAGCCCCATTGAGGTGTGAACTCGTTGCTAGACCTCAGAGTTTCAAGGTCACTGGTGTCTCGCCCTAACGGGCTAGCGATCGACGGACGATCTTCGATCCCGAGTGCATCGGCAAGCCGACCATCTCTGGCACCTGTCCTGACGACATCGGCAGCCCGCTCAGTGACTCTCGGCGAACCAGTACCCCGGTTCGAGCTCACGTCTCTCTGATTTAACGGACCTCCAAATGTAATGTTGGGAAAAGGGGGAACATTCGGGGTATCACCAATCGCCGGGGGACCTACCGGTCCCTCACGGTCATGGATGGCCTCCAATCCCCGAAGAACTTCCCGACTGTCCCTGGCTCTCTCTCTCGCTTCGGGCATCCCTGTCAACGCGAAGGTCCCTGGCGGCTCCACGAGAGAGGCTCCTGGGCCTCGCAGCATCACGGATCCTAGCATTTCGTCGTGATTGGTCCTCCTCCTCATCACGGCGATCCGCAAATGCGGCATACTCGTCAGGACTAGTCCTTGCATTCGCACGGCTGCCTGCATCTCGGCGCGGATGGCTCTCCTCCTCATCCGCAAAATTGTAACCTTCGCCATCATAGGACTCAGATTTGGCAGTATTAGGGTTGGGCCTACCGGCATCAGATCCCTGCTTTGAGCTACTGCCCCAACCTGCGGTTGATTTCAACAGATATCGTATCCGAAGTGAGAATTTCCGCTCCTCGTGCTCATCAAACTGACCTGGATTCTGAGAACCAGTGGATCGGCCCGGGATACCTCCCGGAGCCAGAACCATAGTCCCTGGTCCCTGCGGCCTACTCTCAAACTCATCCGAGACCTGCGACTCACCTGGAACAAGAGATCTCGGAGGTCGAATCGGCATGGCCTCCGGGTCATCCGAATGAGGGCGGGCCATGTCCATCGCCATGCTGATGAAGTCAAAATGTCCACGCCTGTGACCTGATTCAGAGCCACTCCTATCGGAGTAAACCCTTCGTGCCTGCTCGTCATCAGTGGCCTGGCGGAAAATGCGATCGTCTCCATCGTCGGCGTACCTGCCACGGCCCCTGGGCGTATCCCTACCGGGATCTTCACCCCTGCGGTCCTGACCTGTCGAACCTGCTTCGAAATCCTCGTAGTCATAGTCCGGCAGATCCTCACCTGAGCGGAGGCCACTAGGATGGCCTCCTCATCCACGACGCTCCTATGAGATCGTGGGGTCGACATAGAGCTTGTAGTTGATGGTCTCAAGCGCGTAGGAAAGTCCTACGGCTGATAACCTGTGATTCGGGCACGAGCCTGTGCCCAGGCAATGGGTAAGTTGGGGTAAACAAGCCACAAAAGAAAGGTTCCCCAAAAGCAAACCAATCCCCGGTCCCAAAGATCAGGGTTTCCCACACACCAGAGAACAACAACCAAAAGGAAACAAACCAAACAAGAAAAGGATTAACCCGCAACCTTGGTCGACAACAGGCCGCACGACTGGTCCCTACCAACCTGGCGGCGGCCCGAGGTCTCTTTCTCCCCCGAGATGCCGTCGGTCGACGCAGGGGTTCGGCGACGCCCATTCGAGGCGCGACGGAACCCAAATCTTGAGCCAAACATCACAGGTCAGTCACTACCGCGACATCCCTGATGATGATATAAACCATGGCTAATCACAAAATCTAATACCTTTCCTCACCAACGGAAGGTGGGCAGCCAGCCCAGGAATTGAACGAGCATTTCGAAGCTCGGCGGGCAATGGAGAAACATGGTATGATAAGTCAAGCATGTAGTCTGTAGGACAAAAGTTGGTTGAGTCACATTGGAGTGGCCTGCCAGCCTGCATGATATCCATAGCAGCGGACTCATGCAAGCAAGTCAGAGCCAACATTCACCCTGGCGCACTCATGTCCTGACAAGTGCGCATGACAGAAGGCTCTGTGATATGCTTCCGTGACGGTGGTGTGGAACGAAGGCACTTATTGAAACAGACATGCACATGCATTCGGAAAAGCGTCTGTGTTAAATCATATGTCTCATGTTTAACTATTTTATTTTAAATGCACCTGTACACATGGACAATTCATAAGTATGATTTGAGGAAAGAGAAACCAAGATTTATGCCTCACTGGTCTTGCTTATAGTTGCAAAACACAATTTGAACGATGCATCCGTGCATCTCGCCCAAGCAGCCACCCGAGCCTGGACCTTCGAAAGTGAGGATGCAGAAGTCTGTGCCAGAGCTTTTGGCCTCAGCGACAGCCTCAGCGGGTCGCCAGCAGCGACGGCACGCAAAATCTTGGCATCAGGCAAGCAAACTGGAATGCGTACCGGTTGGCCATCGAAACTGTTCTGCATTTGGTCGACTGGGCCTACCTGGTATTGTAGTTTCCCTCCCTGGTCGGTGTAGTGCCTTTGCACAAAGAAAAGGTGCGCATTCTTGGTTTGAAGCGTGCTTGCCCGCATGGGCTTCTCTGCCAAAGAGACAAGAAACGAGGGCGTCATTACGGACCCCTCACACGTCTCATGCCACCTGGCCTTCTGCAGCTCCGCCAGTGCAGCAGCCTGCTCCTCCTTGCTTGCCTTTCCCTTCTTCTTCTGCTTCTTCTTCAGCCTGGGCTGGCAAAGCCCATTACCCCCACCAGGTTGGAGGATTCCTGTTTTCGATCGGCGTGGCCCGTTTGCTTGGCCGTGGTTCTTGCGAGGACATCTTAAAATCGCACCAACACAGGATTCCAAACTGAGGAGGTCTTTGAATCGCAAATCCGCCGACCCCTTCTCCTCAAGAGGGAGGCGCGCGGGAAGGCTGATCACAAGAATCGGCATGGTCCCTGCTAGAGATGCTGGGGTGTAGTGATCACTAACACCAGCACTGCTGGGAATAGCAGCATCACTGCTGGTGGTGCTGGGGGTGTGTAATGTTAACACTTGATTAATCAACTGGTGCTGAATAATGACAAGTTTTTTTCCTTATTCTGGTTCCTACCCATTGTTTAGGGGGACCAGAATAATTGAAAGTTTTTTGCCCGGGGGGAAAATTCCAAAAAAAAACCTCCACAAATCAATTTTAGTTTAAAAAAATCCTCCCCCCCCAAACAATCACCCAAAATCCATGTTGAGCCCATACCAAATGCAAACAAATTCGCAAACATGCCCAAACAATCACACCTGAAGCTCCATCAAAAACTGGCCTCAACCACGTGTGGCTCCTGAACTCAGCCCTGCAGCAGCTCATTTTTGTCTCAAGCCAATGCCAAAATGCAGGTCTGAAGGCCCCTTCAGCCCTCAAGCTCCTCAACAGTCTCAAGGAAAAAGGCATGCCGAGCCTGCTCAATGTGCATGCCTCTTTGCTCAAAAGGAATTTCCTTAAGAGCATTGAAAGCCTTAAGCAAGCCACTGTAGAACTCAATTGCAGCTTGAGTCCTACTCAATTTCTGAAATGTGGCTTGCTGAACTTCCTTCAACTCCTTCTCCTGCTGAACCTTCTCCTCAGCGTAGCTGTCAATGGTCATCTGAAAGGTCTCAGCATGGCTGAAGATGGCCTGCTCCTGATTCTCAACTTCCTTGTTCTCAAGCTTCCTCCTCTTGCCAGAAGACTCTTCTGAAGGAGCTCGACCAATCTCTGCCTGAAGCTGGGTCTCCTGAATCTCATCCATTGACATGGCTGAAAGCACACTACCTAGCAGAAAAGGTTCTAAACTTGCTTGGGCCTGCTGGTCACTTGAACTTCTGCAATGCAGCTCATGAGGCAACCTGGCATGAACCTTAACCTGAAGGCATCAGGTGCTCACACTGTTTTCCAGCCAAAAATCCAGCTCAAAGGCAGCTCACATGGACTTGAAGAGCTGCTCAACATCTTGCTGTCCTCCAGGGAGGCCAATGTGTGCTACCAAATGCTCAATGGCACTGCAACTCAAAAACAGCACAGTCAACTGCACCTGTCCTCCAACAAAAGCAAGCTTGTGCTCAAGGTTTGCCTTCCTCTGAACAAGGTACCTGAGTGCCTTAAATGCACTGCATGACTGGCAGCCGCTCTGCCATCTGCATCTTGAACATACCTCAGGGGCCCCCTGAAGGCTCTTGATTTGGTGCTTCTCCTCAAGGGTGAGATCCTTCCATGTGACCCTTAAGGAATTGGTCTCAATGAGCTCCTTGGCTTTGGCTGCAGCTGCTGACTCCTTGTTCTTGATGCTGCTCAGCTTCTCCTCAGCAGCTGCCTTAGTAGCCTGAGCCTTCTTCTCCTTATCCTGCCTCTTCTTAATGTCATTCTCCAGCTGGGTCTGAACCTTGCTAAGCTCCTTTGCAAGGCTTGCTGAAATCTGGATAAGGCGACTCTTCCAGTTCTGAGCCCTTGAGGCAGGCCACAAGGTGATGGTCTCACCTCTCAATTCCTGGCCTCCAGCTCAAGGTAATTCAGGACCCACCAGCCACAGTCTGAATTGTCCTGGAAAGCTGAATTCACTCTCAAGGGCTCAAACCCAGCCAGCTGAAGCCACTCTGCCACAAGGGTTGCAGCCTGAATTGCATCCTGGGACTGATGCTGAAGGCTGTCATACCACCTCAACTGGGCTGGGCTGAATCTTTGGTCCACAACCAGCAGAGTCCAATGGCTTGGATTCTCACTGAAGATTGGCACACAAAGAACTGCATGGCGCTCAAGGTGGTTCTTCAGCTTCTGAATCAAAAACTGCTTGTGCTCAACATTCACCTGAAGTGCAATGTTGTGGGTCAGAGCTGAATCCACAATTCCAAACTGGTCTGAAGGTATGGCTGCACCTGACTTCTGAAGTGCCCAGCTCAACAGGGACCAGCCCATCTGAATGTGCTGATCCTCAAGCAGAACTGTGTCCTTGTGCAAGATGGCACAGCTCATTTCTGGAGCCCTTCTTCAAGCAGGTACAACGTTTTGACATGTTCAGGCACCTTCATGGTTTTACCTGAAGAGGTGGAGCTTAAGGTGCCTCAGAAGGTCAAAACCTTTCAGTGGCCTGCCTTCAGGCAGCTCAGTAGGGAGGAGATGAGGCTCATGCTTCAGCAGTTGTATTGCCTTCCTGAGGATGGCTTGGGTGAGGTTGACCTCTTAGCTGGGGTGCCCAAAGGCTAACTTGCCTGCTGCCTCTGAAGTGACTATCACATCCTTCTTAAGGAAGCCACGAGCTGAGTCCACCTGCTCCTCAGCCTGCTCCTCAAGTGGCTCCTCAAGTGCTGCCTTCTCAGCCTCCTTGGCCTTCTCAGCCTTCTTCACATCAGCGAGCTTCTCAACAATCTTGCTGGTCTTGGATGCATTCTTCTTCTTTTTCTTGGCAAGCACTGAAGGCTTTGACTTTGCTGAAGGCTTGAGGGTCTTGGACTTCTTGACCAGTGCTGAAAGCTTCAGCTTAGCCTTGGCCTTGGCCTTAGCTTGACCTTTGATTTCTTTCCTCAAGGTCTCCAAAACCTCTCTCCTGCTATGGTTCTGAAGCTTCTGCAGTGTGATCTTCCTGAGCTCATCTCTGGCAAGTTGCCTCAGCTTCAGCCTCTGCCTTCTCTGACCCTGCTTCTCCTTCTTCTTCTTCAACTGCTCCTCAAAAGAAGGTTCTGCACGCCTCTTGTGCAAAGCTCTCCTCAAGGTTGGGTGAAGCCTCAGGTTCAGCGAGTTCTCAAGACTGAGCTCAAGTTGCTCTTCAAGTTCACCTTCAAACTCAACCAGCTCAAGGTGTTGGCCCTCATCTGCTGAATCAGCTTGCTCATCTTCTCTGTTGTAGTAGTCCCATCTCTGAAGGTCTGCAATCTCTGAGGCGCTGTCTGAAAGAGACCAGTCTGGCTCAATGGGCTTGCCATCAGGACTGAGCCAACTGAATCTGTCCTTGAACCAATCTGATGGGATTCTCTTTGTTCCCATCTGAAAGCCTTCTGCTTGAGCCCAGCTGCACTCAGTGACCTTCTGAAGCTTGAAGGGATGTAGCCCAAGATGCCATTTCTGATGGCTGCCTTAAGAACCCATTCATCCTCAAAGTTCTTCTTGCTCATCTCCTCCTGGGCAAAGACCACAGACTCAAGTATCTCTAAACTGCCAACCTTCCAGGCAGCATCTTGCTGATACTTCTGCTGAAAGTCATTCCTGAGTTGCTGAAGCTTTCCTTTGACAAGTGACTTGAATTGTTTGCTGAAGTCACTGTCTGTAATCTGCAGCTTGCTGGTGCACTTAGCAGCCACTAAAGTGCTGATCTGGTTGGCTAAATGCATGGCCTCAGTTGCTGTTGTTGAAAAAACGGAAGCAAAGCAGTCTCTCTGCCACAAAGAGGCTGGATACTGCTCAGCCTGAGACTCAATGACCCAGCTCAAGATCAGTGAGTCTACCTTTGCAGCTGGCTGAGACATTACCTCAATCCTCTCAAAGAGTTCAGGCCTCTCCTTCCTCAACTGCCTCCAGCTCTCAAGAATTCTGCCAACTGACCTTCCTTGGCCATGAACAAAAGTCTTGGAGCCAACCTTAAACTCTTCGTGCTTAATCCATCTTCCATCATCTGAAATGTTGGAAAGCCTTGCCCAAGTACCAGGCACAACTAAAAGGCCCTTGCCAACGTGGCCCTCAGGCTTGCTGCCTGAACCATCCAGCCCTGAAATCAGCTGTCTTGCTTCATAAGTGATCCTGAATCTCTCATCAGTGCTGTGGCCTACAACTGTGAGAGAGCCAGGTGCTTTAGTGTTGGCTGAAGGCTTCTTAGCTGAAGCTTTGGGCTCATCTGAAGCTGCTGTGGCTGGCTGCTCCTTAGCTGAAGCTTTGGGCTCATCTGAAGCTGCTGTGGCTGGCTGCTCCTCAGCTGAAGCTTTTGGCTCATCTGAAGCTGCTGTGGCTGGCTGCTCCTCAGCTGAAGCTTTGGGCTCATCTGAAGCTGCTGTGGCTGGCTGCTTCTCAGCTCAAGCTTTGGGCTCCTGTGAAGCTGTTGCTGAATCCTTGGCTGCTGAAGTGACAGCCTCATCATTGCCACTTTCCCCAAATGAAAGCTTCTTCCTGATGCTCCCTGGTGAAGAGATGTCTGTGTCAAGGCTGGGCTTCCTCTCAAAAGATGATGGTGCTGCTGAAGTGAAGCTTGTGTGACTCCCCTGCTTGCTGAAGTCAGGTGTGCTCAATGCTTTCCCCTGATGCCTAGGCAAAGTGCCCACCACAAGGCAAGGCTCCTGCTTGTTGCTCAAAGCTTCTGCAATGGCATCCCTGACCCCTGAAAAGTCTTTGGTGTTCTGCTCTGAATGCATCTCATGCTCTGCAAAAAGTGCCTTCTTGCCCTGAGACTTTGCCCAAAGGGGCACTTGGTCTGAAAAACCAACCATGAAATGCTCAGATCTTGCCTGAACATACTGCTCAGGTGCTGCAACCAAGCCTGAAGCTTTGAGTTCTTCTGCTGAAGCCAGTGTGGCCTTGTACAGTGCTGAATCAAAGGCTTGCCATGTCAATTGGCACCTGACTCTGGACTCAAGCTCGCTTATGTTGCTGACAACCTCAGCTGTCCTCCACTTCGAGCCTGTGTTGTCTAAAAGCCTCTTAGTGAAGGACTTTGCATAACCTTTGGACTCAAGAAGTTTCTGCTTCCTTTGCCTTGCAAGGTTTGCCTGAGCCTCAAGCTTGATCCTGTCAAACTCTGTCCTGGCATTTGAGGCCTGAAGTTGGCACTGTGCAGCCTTCTGATCCAAGAGAAGCAAGTATTCCTGAAACAAGTCTGACTTGGTCAGTGTGTGTCCTGAAGTCCTCTCAACTTGAATCCATTGCTTGACCACAGCGATCAGAGACTGAAAGGGGTCCTTCCTGCCTCCACCTGAGGATCTCACCCTTGCTGCCTTTGCTTTCTTTCCTGAAGCTGTCTTCAGCTTTTGCTGCTGAACAAGGTTGCTCCAGTGCTCCTCTTTGCTTAGGATGTTCTGAAGTGTTTTCCTCTCCAAACCATACTTCTGAACTTGGCACTTCCAGAACTCAGACATGCTAGTGAAGCTCTCCTTAGCTTTCCTCATGTCTTGGCTCATCTTAAGCTTGAACTTTGCTGGAAACTCATGCCTCCTTGCTTTCTTATGAGGCAACTTCCTGTTGGAGCTCTCAAGTGGTACTGAAACCAAGGCCCGTTGCCTGCCTCCTGGGTTCCTCTTCTGCTGCTTCTTGCCTTGTGACTTCAAGTCAATACCTTTCTCTGCAGCCGATTGCTGGAGCTCCTCAAGTTGCTTCTCAAATTCTGCTTTCATTGCCTCAGCCTCAAGCTGTGTTTTGCTCTTGGTGGCCCTGAAGTAGGGCACTTGAACATGCTTAAGCACTGGCTGAGCCTCCTTCTTAGCTTCAGGTGAACCCCAAAACCTGGAAAGTCCAAACTGAGCTTTGCTTTCTTCTCAGGTGGCTCTGAACCTTCTTCTTCACAATGCTGTTCTTCCAGCTCTGCATCTCCTTCAGCAACAAGCTGAAGATTGTCTACCTCAGAAATTTGAAAACCATCCCCAGCCCTGAAACTGCAAACTCTTTATTAAACCGTGTCAAACAAATGCAAAAAAACAATCAGGACAAGGGTATCCCTCACAGACCCCACTGAACCACAATAATGTCATTGTTTCAGGGGACCACAATAGTTGCAAGCCCCCAGCCCCCCCTCCCAGAAAATAAGCTATCAGTTGCTTTACTCAAAAGCATTCCCCTTTCAATTGGTGGCCCACTTGCTTAAAAGCATTCCCCTTTCAATCAGTGGCTCACTTGCTTAAAAGCATCCCCTTTCAATTGGTGGCCCACTTGCTTCAAAGCATTCCCCTTTCAATTGGTTGCTCAACCACAGAACCCAAAGCCAGCTGAAACCTCAGAAATTGAAAACCATCCCCAGCCCTGAAACTGCAAACTCTTTATTAAACCGTGTCAAACAAATGCAAAAAAACAATCAGGACAAGGGTACCCCCTAGACCCCACTGAACCACAGTAATGTTTCAGGGGACCACAATAGTTGCAAGCCCCCAGCCCCCCCTCCCAGAAAATAAGCTATCAGTGCTTTACTCAAAAGCATTCCCCAATTGGTGGCCCACTTGCTTAAAGCAGGTGGCCCACTTGCTTAAAAGCATCCCCTTTCAATTGGTGGCCCACTTGCTTAAAAGCATCCCCTTTCCATTGGTGGCCCACTTGCTTAAAAGCATTCCCCTTTCAATTGGTTGCTCAACCACAGAACCCAAAGCCAGCTGAAACCTCAGAAATTGAAAACCATCCCCAGCCCTGAAACTGCAAACGCTTTATTAGACCGTGTTTAAAAAAACAATGCAAACAAAAAAAACAATCAGGACAAGGGTACCCCTCACAGACCCCACTGAACCACAATAATGTCATTGTTTCAGGGGACCACAATAGTTGCAAGCCCCCAGCCCCCCCTCCCAGAAAATAAGCTATCAGTTGCTTTACTCAAAAGCATTCCCCTTTCAATTGGTGGCCCACTTGCTTAAAAGCATCCCCTTTCAATTGGTGGCCCACTTGCTTAAAAGCATTCCCCTTTCAATTGGTTGCTCAACCAAGAACCTAAACTCAAACCCCCAGTTGACAAGCAGCATTTGCTTGCTGTGCCATTGCTGCCTGAAGCAGATCTCAATGACTAGAAGTATCTGAGCCATTCAGAGAAAAGTCACTGAATTCCAATGCTGCATGAATCTGAAGCTTGCACCTGAACCTTTCACCTGCACATGCATCAAACTGGCTGCAAATGCTGAACTATTTTTGCAAAGCAAATGGTCTGTCTTTGAGCTCAAGCTGGGCTGAAAAAAAGCTCACTGCTTCAGAACCACACCTAATTATGAACAATTTCACATGAGCTGAATGATTAACACTGAAATGATTTCCTCAAACACTTCATTAGGTAATTACTCAAGTGTTCCAGTGAGCAGCAGGTCTGCCCAGCTCAATCATGCTCTAAAAACACTGCAGTGTGCTGAAGAGGCACTGAAGTGTTCATCAGGCAATTCCATCAAACAACTCAAGCTGAACTTGAAACAGCAACACCATAATTAATTGAACATGTTGGTGTCTTAGCCTGAAATCGAGGCCTGCAATGCATGCCTGAAATGAACCTGAATGCCCCTTGACACTGGCTCAAGCTGTCAAAGCCTAGCTGAAGCTTCTGCCTTTGCTCAAAACGAGCAGCTTGTTGAAGCTTCCAACTGCTTTGCAGCTCTGAAGGCGCCCTCAAGCTAACCATCTCGCCTGTACCTGAGGTGGTCAACCTTAGCTGCTGGCTGATTGTAGCTAACAAAATAATTAGTGGCTTGGCTAACCAAATCCCACCAACATGAATGAACGTTAATGAATCATATCAGCAAGTAATTAAATGCACAAGTTGAAAAAACCAAAACAAAAGCCAAAAAAGAAAACAGCCTAAGCCAGTTAAGTGGCTTCAGCCTGAGTGAGGTGCTCAGGCATCCTCTGAGGTGCAGCTGGAACAGTAAATGCTCTCTGAAGCAGCTGCTGGGCCTTAATGTTGAGATCCTGAACAGGGCTCAGCCAGCAACATGCTTGAAGATAACTTTAATTACCAACCAAAAGCAGCTGAAACATAAGCTCAAAGCTTGCTAAAGTAAATATATGTTTTCCAACATGGTCCTGTCGCCTTCCTAAGGCTGACCTCAAGGCAAAGGCTGCTGAGCTGAAAGCAGGGGCTGCTGCAAGCAATGCCTGATCTGTCAAATCCTGAGTCAAGTTGTTGGATTCAAATCATTGCAAGTTGTTTGAACTTCTTCCAAAAGCACAAAAAAACATGATGCAACAACACCTGAGTTGCTGAAATGATGGCAAGTGTCAGCATTGAACTTAAAGTCCTCAACCTCAGGCCTCAAGCAGTTCGCCATCATGAGGTCGTGGTCCCACTCAATGGAAGGCTCCTCTCGAAGGTACTCCTTAGCCACACAGTGCCAACTAATTAATGATTAGATATTGTTAATTAGTTTAATTATCAGCCCCCAGCCCAACAACATAGGTAATTAAAGCACAATGGTCACAGCCAAGGCTCTGAAACCAGCAGATCATACTGAACTGAATTCAGTGTCTCCCACTGAGCAGTCCTCAAGATGAGATCCCACTCAACCAGCTTGTCCTCAGCATTGAAGCAGAGCTCATGAAGTGCTCAATCATGAAAGGACCCAGGCCTAAAACAAATTTCACAAAAATAAAGCTATTTTATGCCAATTAGGCAAAGCTCTTGCATCTGAAGATGGAGTGAACCCTGAAGGAAGCTGAATCTCTCAATTGCCAGGAACTCTTGGAAAGCGGCTGCCCCTGAATGGCCTCACATGGCTGAGCAACAAGACTAAACATGCAAAACATTAGTAATTAAGTCATATGCATAACAATTTAGTCATTAACAGAACTGAAATAGATGACCACATTAAAAGGCATACCCAGGCACGTGGGCTGAAGTCGCTGAAGATCTGGCTGAGGTGCCTGCAGACATCTCTGGGCGAGCCAGTCTTGGTGTCCATTCCTGAGTTGGCTGCAAGGCAATGCCTCAAACTTTAATTGCTCAGCAACAGAAAAACAAGAAAACTTTCCTTACTAAACATACCCCATCAGCAAAAAAAGAGCAGAGATAAGCATAACCATTCAGCTAAGTGGCGGCGCTCAATGACTGAAGCTTTCTCAACCAGCTGCCACACTAAAGTTGATGCAGCCTCCACAAGGCTGGCCAGCTTCTTCACTTGAACCATGGTGACCACAACCAGGATGCTGAAAGCCTGTGCTGGAAATGAACCAAAATGTGGCTGTTCCAGAAAAAACCTTTAATGCCATATCCAAAAAAACAACTAACACCAATCATGAAAGCCAAGAGTCAATCTGAAAAAGGCTCACCCCCAAGATCTCCTCCAGCTGAATGACCACAGGGCTGATGGGGTTGATGCCTGCTCAGGGCTTACTTAATCAGCCAAACAGAAAGCAAAGAGCCAACACAGCTTAAGCAAAGGCACCTGAAGCCATCCCTGAAGAGATCATCAATGCCACAATGAAGATCATCTTAAGAGCCATCCTTAGCAGGGGGCTGGCTGGCACTGTTTGATTACAAAAGCAACACCTAAAAAAAACAACTATATTAAAAAAAGAACAGGTTGCTGACCAGTTGGGTTGAGCAGCTCAGAATGGCGCACAACTGAATCAGAATCTGAAGCTTGAAGTCTTCAAAAGCTCTGGCAAACATGCAGCACAATCTGAACATGCTCAACTTCCAAGCTCAACTTCCAAGCTCAACTTCCAAGCCAAAGCTCAACACCCAAGCATGCTCAAGTTCCCACATGCTCAAAACACATGCTCAGCTGCAAGGCTCAACTCCCAAACACAAGTAATTACTCAAGTTCCCCCACACCCAATCTTCAACCTCCAATCTGACCTCACACAATCCTAAAGCTGCTGGTGCACTTTTCTTGTGCTCCAAATGTTCAAGAAGTTTGGCCCTGAAGAGCTGAACTCACCAAAAACACAAAAACATAATTAGCCTGAACTTTGCTGTGTTACTCAACAGGTGCCAAACTGAAGCTAATGCTGAAAAGACGGCCAAAGGCTGCAGTGCCTAAGCACCTATTCCAACGAAGAGCTGAAGCTCAAGCAGCTTAAGGTGCACTCACCAATGAGGACTGGTCAATTGATTGATTAAGTATGCCCATCTAAATCTCACTCACTCAAGCTGCTGAACCATGCTCTCAATTTGTTCTTTGGAGACACCTTCCTTGTGAAGCTTCTCAAGTTGCTTCTGAAGGCCCCTCCTCTTGTGCTCAGCCTCAAGCAGCACAAATTTCTCTGAAAGGCCTTCAACACATTCCTGAGCTCCCTCAAGGTCTGCAACCTTGCTGTCAGTCTTCCTCAACTTCTCTGACAGCTCCTTGCCCTCTGAGGTGGCCTCCTGAATGCCATTCTCAAGTCCTGCCTTCAGGCACTGCAAATGCCATCTCAGCCAGCCAATGTTGGCAGCCTCCCCAAGCTGAATCTCCCTCTCAATGGCCCCTCAGGGTCAACTCAGAGTTGACTGGCACCAAAGTCAAAACCAAAAAAAGCAAAAGAACACTGGCTTTTTCCCAAGCCTTGATGTCACTCTGAACCTGAGCCAGGAAAGGAAGACGAGGCGCTGGTGCCTTGGCACTGAGTCCTGGAGGGCCTGAAGAGGTTCCTGAAGATGCTGGAGGTGGTGGAGGTCCTGAAGGAACCTGAGCCACCTGAAACCCCATGTGTGGGATCCAGGGGCTCATGGGCACTGAATACTCCCTCAATTGCCACATCAGCCAGTTCCTCTTGCCTCATCATCAAGCAATTCATAGCAAAAGCAAACTAGTTTGCACTTAAAAACTGAAATTTGCGCAGCAAGAAACTAAAATTGTGATCCAGCATGTGGCTAAGTTGCATCTGTAGCACCTGGACTGAAAAGGCAGCCTGGAAGTATGAATCCAAGCATCGCCTGAAGCTGGTTGGCCCAAACTGATCAACTAAACATGTCACCCCCTAAGCACTAAAACAAACAATTAGCAAGGAAAGCAAAATACTCAATGCCAAGTGCAAATCAGTCGCAACCTGGGCTCTGGCAAGCTGTGTATGGTTCAGGCTCAATTTGCTGATACTTAACCTCAGCCTGATCATGTACAGGTTGCTTGTTTCCTGAACTCATGGCTGCACAGGAGGCTGAAACTTACCCAAAGACTTGAAATTGAGCTGAAATGGCCAACCATGCATCTGCTCAAGGTGGCTCAAGCTGGCCAAACCTGGTTTCATTCTAGCTCAAGCCCTCCCTGGCTGAAAGGCACACCCCTTTGAATGGCTACAGAAAGAACTCAAAGGGAAGTGGTTGCAATACTAAAGTAGTATTCCAAAAAGTCTGCTCAGGAAGAAGTTGTTGCAATACTAAAGTAGAATTGCAAAAAGGAAGTGGCTGCAATACTAAAGTAGAATCGCAAAAAGGAAGTGGCTGCAATACTAAAGTAGAATTGCAAAAAGGAAGTGGCTGCAATACTAAAGTAGAATTGCAAAAAGGAAGTGGCTGCAATACTAAAGTAGAATTGCAAAAAGGAAGTGGCTGCAATACTAAAGTAGAATAGGGTGGCTGCAATACTAAAGTAGAATTGCAAAAAGGCTGGCTGCCAAGTTGTGGCTGCAATACTAAAGTAGAATTGGGCCCCAAACCTCCATTTTGGACGTCCCAAAAGTGCACCCCCATTGTTTTGGCGCTTTGATTGTTCCGGGGGGGGGGGGGGGGGGCCCTTTATTAATCAAGTGCTAACATTAGTGAGGATGATTATCTACCATCTAGGCGATCACGATCATCATCATGTCAAGTCGGGTCTAATGACGTAGTCGTCTTCATGATAATCACCACTATACGCATCTGCTATGCTGAGCGTTGGGCTGTCGTTCTGTCCGTTTTGCTGGCTCGTGTGCTGCGCGGTCCTTGCTTTTTCCCGACTTTTTCCCCGTTGGTTTTTCGGGCCTTCTGGCGCGCGCGCGCGCGCGACCCCAGCCACAAAACGCCGCTATTTACGGTGGTTTGTTGCGTTTGCGTTTCCGGGCTGGCTTGCGGGCTGTTCTTTTTGGGCTGCTCGTTCTGGGGCCTCTGGCGCGCGCGCGGCCGCATGTGAACCTTCTGGGTTGGGGCCCGCATAACCTAACCAGCCATATCACAGCACAGGATGCGTTTCTCATACACAAACATGACATGACATGGTATAACTTCAAAGAGACGTAGCCGGCTAGAGGCCGCAGGCCCAAAAGATGCCTGCTGCTAACAAGCAAACAAACAGACAGACAAACAGACAGACAAACAGACAGACAGACAACCACGCAACCACACAAACACGATCCCACAAACACACCACACACACACACAAACGCACACGCGCACACACACACACACACACACAAGGCACGCACACAAGGCACGCACACACACATGCACGCACAGAAATTCCGAGAGGTGGGCAT
Source organism: Effrenium voratum (assembly GCA_963377175.1). NCBI lineage: Eukaryota > Dinophyceae > Suessiales > Symbiodiniaceae > Effrenium > Effrenium voratum. The sequence continues at coordinate 344,623 of CAUJNA010003478.1, forward strand.
TTTCCGGCGTGTCTCGCGTCGAGGCGCTGCTTCCGGAGCTGCCCCAGGCGGTCCCGGAGCTGGGCCTTGGGCACTGCTGGCAGCGTGGCTTGCTCCAAGCGCTCCAGGAGACTCATCAAGGCCTCCTCCTCGCGTCAAACTCGGATTGGCGAAACGAAATCCAACCCTCACGGAAGCTGACAGAAATAGACAGAAAGGCTTGGGGAGGCTGCAGTCCTCTTTCAAAGGCCCCCTGTCCATTCCCACGCATGTTGGAAAGAGGGTGCCTAAAACAAGCGGGGGACTAAAACAATGGCAGGTAGTTCTCCCCAATGGAAATTCTTGAAAACCCAGGCCAATGAGTGGCCGACTTTCTACTAGCATGGGAATCGGATGGGAATCGGCTGAGGATTGTTCAGGGTGGGGGGTTAGATCGAGGCACGTTGAATCAAATTAGCGAACAGAGTTGCACGACATCAAGGCAGAATAGTTTGCAAATGTTTAATTACCCGCAACCTCTTCGACAGGGTGGTGCAGACGGCCAGTAAATGGAAGCGTGCCTCCACCTTGGACTTTTCCAGCTTCCCCACTTCCTCTTCCATAAGTCGGGACTCCTGCACTGACTTCCATGACACAAGAGCCCTCAAAGGTCCAATGGCCATGCCTCAACCCATCTCCCCAAATGTTCATCACATCCCCCTTTCTGCCAGTCCTCAATAGCGGACTCCGCCACCTCACCTGTGGCCGCCATAATGCGGCGGATGGACTTGGCGATGCCTGGCGGCCCAACACCAAAGGCAGCTCCAAGCATTGCTTGTTGCAATAGTTTCAAGTCAAACTGGTGCCGGTGCAAGCTCAGCAGCCAGGCCTTTCTCCTCGAGCACAACGAAGCTTCTGGCTTCGGATGATGTCGCGATATGAGTCCCTCCGCCTTAGGGAAAGGCACGGCTTGGAAGATCTGGATGGCAATCCGATCAAAGGCGAACATTCTTATAGATTTAGAAAAGCTTCGGCTGGATGCCTTCCAGCTAAATGCCTTATGCCAGCTTCTTTTCAGTGCCCTGGATTCATTTTTTCGCTGCTATGATCCATTTTGAAAATAGGGTCACTTAGTCATTCCCGGGTGGCCGCGGGACAACCCTGAGCCCTTTCAATGTCTCAAGTGACCTGACTAAGTGACCTTATTTTCAAACTGGATCGTGGCACCCAAAACATGAATCGAGGGCACTGAACAAATGCTGGTGCCTTGGACCCGGGTGACATACATACGCCCGAGTGTGAATCTTCCAAGGGACAGAACTCTACCGACTGCGACATCCATTGATCATCATCAGGAGCTGCCAGGATATTCTCAATCGTACCCTTACCTGCAGGGACGCAGATGCCGGGAAGAATGAGGACGACTGGCCGGCCCCGGAGACAAGCGAAAACTGGTCAAACGGCCAACCCTCGCGCTCGTCTGCTCGGGCCTACGGTGACCACGCGCACCGGGTCGGGGTACGCCTCTCCGGCCATGGCGCGCAGGCCCCGGATAGCCTGGGCCTGTGCCAGGGGCACCTCCTGGGAGGTGACGGGCACGCTGGAGTCCACCACGCCCTGCACCTCGATTCAAAGATCAAAACAAAGGACGGGAATCCGACCGGCGAAAAAAAGCCTTCAATAGCGTGGCACGCTGGTGACAGTGCCTAACCTGGCATGGAGGACACCAACGAGATTGCGCCCAGCTGCCAAGCACTCCACTTGCTTCAGGTCTTTCATTGACACGCCGCTGCTGGCTTCATAGCTGAAGTCGAAGCGGAGCCTCGCGCAAAGGCGGAGGCACACTCGTGCGAGGGACATGTCAGTGCGTGTGAGGAGCAGCGGCACAGTTGGCAGCTCCCGGCAACACGCCACATTCCTAACATCGACCGCAGGCGCCTGTCAGCTGTGACCAGTGATCCACGCTGGTCAATGCCTTCACCCAACACCTGCGCTGATACCAACCGCCCCCCCCGGCTTCCACAAGCGACGCAAGAGTTCTCCGTCGCCAGGCCTCCCGCAAGGCCCAGTTCAGGACATGCGTCATGGTGTGGTTGGGTGCAACGCGGCTACGGTGCTCGTAGTCCACCTCCCGCACGAGTGCAAATGTTCAACTTGCCCACCAGGAAATACCAACAAAACATCCGGACTCAGTCTGCTCAGAACTTCGCAACATGAAGGATGCAACAAATCACATCGCACCTGGAGCCCTGGAAGCCTCAGGCCTTGATGCGAGCCCCGCACAGGCCTCGCAGAAGACATCATCGCCCACTTGCAAAGCAGCTGGCTTGGCGCCAGTATGCAGAACATAGCCAGCAAAGACCTCCCAGCACAAACAGAGGCGAGCTTCCCTTGTCTTTTGCAGCGTGGCCCAGAATGAATGGGAAGCAAAGCTCTTGCACACACACACACACACACACACACAGACACACGCTGAGCTTGCCAGGCACGCAGGCTCATCCCAAAAGATGTTACGTACATGTGCTTCCTTTCAGACACCTGGAAAGGAGGCTTGACCAAGCCCAGCGAGATCGCATAAGCGTTGAAGCTTGTCATTGTCTTATGCAAGCCCTTGGCAGGCGAGGAAAAGCACTTGCAAAGCGAGTTGGGCGCTTAGGTTGTCAGGCGATTCTTGCTATCTATCACTTTGACAGGCACGTGCCCAGTGACAAGCTCAGAGCGGTCGCCTGCACCACCTTGACATCCATCAGCTCTTGTCCATCTTCCTTGGGTGGGCGCGCCTTCCAAGCCCAACTCAGCTCCTACTGAACCCTTTGCCACAGGCAGGAGGAAGCTGCAGCAATCTGTAGCACATCAACAGTGCAAAGTAGAATGGATTCCCTCCTAGAAGAGTCACGGAATCAAATTGGTTCCCCAACGCTACCCGAAGCGATGGGCCAACGTCACGCCTGCGGCCGGGCAACGCTCACCAGGCGGCCGAGGTCTCCCACCTGGCCACCCGCCTCTGCGTAGAAGGGGGTGGCATCTAGCACCTCACGTGCCAGTTCCGAACGTGTCCTGAGGAGCGAAAGGAAGCTAGTGGGCCACCCTTGAATTCCGGCTTTGACCTCATGCCACACTTCAAGAAGCCGCGCCCTCCTCAAAGGCCAAAAGCATACTGCAGGCCAACTTGGCCTTGGGGGCTCAGAGTGATTTTAGTATGATTGGTTCGGACTTCGCGGCCCTGGGTGCTTAAAGCCCTATGTACATGGCCCTCTTCCCGCGCCCAAGCAGCTTCAAAGGCGTGCTTGCACGTATATGACCAACCAATGCCAGTCAAGCCTAGACTAGAAGTGCACATCCTGACATGCTGCAAGTCTTGCTTCCTGCTGACTCTTTACAAGGTCCGGCCAAGCAACAACACCAACCGTGAAATCATCCGGAACCTCCTCGGTGCTCTGCACGAATCCTGCCAAAGAACAACTCTGCATGCGAGAATGCGGAGGGCCCATCTGCACAGATCAGAGCACAGCCCAAGGTCAAAGCTGCTAGACTGCTGAAGCGAAGCACACTACACCGTGGCAAGCAACGCAGTCAACAATACAATGCGATGCCGTGATACAAACGAGGTCCTTGATCCCAGTAGATGGCTTTCACTTTCGCCAAGGGCCGGATGTTCCAGGCGTACTTTTGCGCATCATCCTCAGCATTGCCGTCAGGAATGCAGAATCAGCTGGTAGCAACTTGGTGAGCTCGGGGGCAGCCAGCCCAAAGCCAAACTGATTTAGACCTGGGGAAGGTTGGCACCGCCTTTCATGCCACTTGTGACTTGTAGTTTGAAAAAGTTTGAGCACTCCTCTTTTCCCTGCCACCTTCGACAATCTTCAAGTCATCAAGTGGTTGCGCCACCCGCGTGCAACTGCGCCCCTTCCCCTCTGTCGGATTTCCTCCAGTAATGTCCTCCCTGTCGCACCGCCTCTCTGAGCGCTCCTGCCACCCTTTTTCTGGGTGTCCCTTATTCAGGGACACAATCGGTTGGGAGGGGTGCCTTTTGTTTACTCTGCGTTGTGTCTGCGAATAGCACTTCACTTTCTGCTACACTTGCAGAGGGAGAGGCCGTCCTGACCTGGTTTGGCCATCTGACCGCTTTGCCTGAAGTCGTCTACAAGGAAATTCGCCTTGGCCCCGAGGGGGCCAAGGGCGCTCAAATCTCTGTTCCAAAGAGAATCTTTGCTTGTCCCTTCTCCGCCCAAAATTTCTCCGGCCCACCCACCCCCCCCCCCCAACCCCCTCACCCATGTCTGCCGGCCCAAGCTCCTGCCCGGCGGGCCTGGAAATTTTCGAAGCATGGCCTCTTGCTTGGCCAGGCCCCACCCCAACCAGCAACCCACCCAAGCAACAGCTGCGACGACCAGCAGGCCCAGCCCAACCAGCAACCCCCACCGAGCCTCAGGCCCAAACCTGCTGGTGTGGCCCAGCCTGGCCTGTCTGGCGCGCTGAGACTAGCCTGAGGCCCAGCCAGCAACACCCAAGCTAGGCCAGCCCAGCCGCAGGCCCAGCCCAAACCCCACGCCAACACAGTCGATCAACACTGCCCTGCGCATGGGATTCCCATTCTGGCTCGAGTGGTCCTATGCATTTGCTTGCCCAGGCCCATGACATCTATTGGTCCAACGATGCCAGAACCTGTCCGTTCCTGAATCGCCACTTGACCAGCACGAAATGTTACTGACTTGCTTTATTGAGCTTGCTTTCCCAACAGCCAGGACCTCCCGCATGAGTGCCCTCATCTGCCAAGTTGCGGTAACTGGGATGGTCTGATCGCTCAACCATGCCTTGCCGCAATGCTATTTCAGAGAAACGTCCTAAATGAAGAAAGTGTCCATCTGCTTCCATCATGGCAATTCTGCCAGAGACATGGCGCGGTCACATACTTGTGCCATACCATGGGGTACCAATGCTGCCTGATCAAGGCTATTTTGCTCCAAACCGAATAGGTTCTAGTCCTTCCAGTGAAAAGTAGCAAATGTGATATTTTCACCTGGCCAAGGTGAATCTAAATCAAGCAGTCTAATGCTGGGCTTGATCTTCTGGGGCTCCGCACGGTCTGCTCTGCCACCAGTTGCAAAGGTTGGAGGCCTCTTCCTTCGGCCTGCGCCAGCCAAAATCCCCGGGATCCTGTATTCTTGCTTGGCTGTTGGTAGGGGGGGAGCCGCAACGCGCCAAGGGGTCCAATTCCAGTTGGCATAGGACGCATTTGCCTCTGAGTCGCCACCTTTTGTAACAATTCGGGATCCTTTGGTGGGCATCACGTATCCGGGGGACGTATGTCCTCCAGTCTTGAGGGGGCGGCTGCGCCATGAGTCCCACGGCCTCCTGCGCTTGGCGGGCCGCTCTCGACCGCTCCTTCTGCTCCTCCATGGCCGCCTGGGGGCGCTTTCCTCTATGGCACCCGCGGGGCCCCGTGTGGAGTGCGGGCACGTAGGCAAAAGGAAAAGACACGCGGTTTTTGGGCCCCCTATTCAGGAATCACCCACAAATGATTACCCGAGATGCCTCAAATCTTGGTGTCAAAGTCCTTGAGTTGAGGGGCCCTCATGCCCGCGCAGGACATATCTCGCATCGGCCATGCAAGGATTGCGCAGGCATCTTCCCAACTCATATATAGGATACATGGGTGCTCTGGGGACTGCCCGGCATTGCAATTTCAAGGTCAGGGCAAAAGTGGCGTGTACATTTCACGCTGCGGTAAATACCCATAATTACTGAACAAGCATCTCAAGTACTAAAACCATCGGGTCTCAAACAGTAAACTGCCCTGCAGCATCTCCTCCGCAACACCGCATTTAGCGCAGCAGGCATGCAAGCGAATGCGACAATTGAACCACTCCAACCATTCAGCATTACAAAAGAAGCAGTCGCTCAATGCCAAGCTGACCAATCAACCATCACCCAATAGCTGCACTGTAAGGACACTTTAAGATGGATTGCACCCAGCCAGCTCGACCTAGACACGCAGTTGACAGGTGCTCAGATGTGGGAACATCTCTGCAATAGCCTGTTCCGAGAATGGGGCACAAGCTGCTTGAAGCATTCCATAGCATTCCCAAGCTGCTTGAAGCATCCAGAGCGTTTCAAGTGCCTGCCACCTCCCCGGCCCGTGTTCCAGGCCTCAAAGCCGGCCACGTCCAGCGTGAGGCCTGCCTCCTGCGCCATCTGCTCCGTGAGGTCCAGGGGGAACCCGTGGCTGTTGTACAAGAGAAAGGCCTCCCGAGGACTCGAGACCGGTGCCGCCCGTGCCGCCCGTGCCGAGTTGTAACTGTCAAGCACGAGGGAGGCATTGTATTGTCACGAGGGGTGACAGGTCGCTGACTTGGGACGGCGCCATGTGATCGGTAGAGGTGCAAAGATAGTGGCGAACAAATGACTTTCTTCACGACTCATACCCAGCGTCAAGCCGTTTGCAAGTTGCCAGCAACAATCCAATGATTCCCCGTCGATGTTCCTGTCATGTCTCGCTGCCGAAGTCGTATACCCTTCCAATGCTCTTCCCCAACAGGCCTCTCCAGTGTCCTGACTCGCTCCAGGTTCCCACACCAGGCCCACACCAAAGCACGCGTCTCTCCCTCCCCAGGCCCAGTCCAATGAAATTCCAATTGTTTCTCCCTGCGCCACACCCGTCACAATGAAATGCAATTTCTCCTTCTCCCAGACCCATTCCGATGACAGTCCAATGAACATTCTGGTCACATTCCAGCGAAATTCAAATGGAGTTCGCATTTTTGGGACGGCTTCTGCCCATTTGTGCAGCTAGACCCATTTCGTGCCGTTTTCTCCCCACCTCTCCGCTTGCTCCCATCTCGGGCCCCACGGAGCCGCACTCTGAAGTTCACAATCTTGTCCAGAAAGCAGACGGAGCAACCACACCAGGATCCAAATGGAGCACATGGCATCACACATCAGGCCTATTCCTGGAACCATCACCTGGCTGTTGGAGAAATGAGCCGTTTTGGATTTCCACTGGAGTCTCAATGGGCCACCCTCAGCCACAGCCAGCTGAAGGGACCGCATCTGAAACTGCTCGAATAGGTCCTCTAAGTTTCTTACGAAAATCCCGGCCACAGTGGACCTGCGCAATCAGACCTGAGCTCCCTCAGCTCCATGCTGAGGATCCAAAAGCTTTTGAGCTAAGAGATGGGCATTTCGTTGCAGCGCCTTTCCAACCTGCCCGCAAACAAAGAACAGGGGCAAATAAGAAAGGGGGCGGGTGCAGCAGCGTTGGCCGACTCCACAATGTCCCCTGGGCAAAGGGGGCGCGTGCGCGTGCACACGGTGGCTCCACCGCGTCTTGCTCCGCATCGCAGGTTGCGCCAGTGAAAGTGGTTGCATCACTCGGGTGATGCCAGGCCCCCACTGCCACTGCAGCTGCCAGCTGCGGTCTTCGCACATGTTTTAAACTCGCAAAGTCTCGTGCTTGATCAACATTAGGGGAACTCCAGTGACCATTTTTCGCAGACGTCCAGCATTGGCAAAGTGGCACCAAGGCGAGGCCTGGACCCCTTGCAAAAAGTTAGCTTGCTACTTGGATGGTCGGCCAAGTTAGTAGGTGGTTAACCAACCCACTAATGACAGGGATAATTCCACTGAGGGGGGAGAGTTATGAATGGGTTGTTACCTAGGTTACCAACAACCTGTTAATTTGGTCAATTATTTGAGTAGCTAAAAGGAAAATAGAGGAATTCCAAAAGCGCAACAAGTTAAGAAGGTTGGCTAAGCCACTGGCAATGACATGTCCTAGCTTCCCTCAACTTCGTCTAAAAGAAGGCTGGTATCAACTTCGCCACTTTCTTCGGGAAGCGAGGGACACCGCAAATCACTGTGGACTCCAAAGATGCGTCCCCCAGTGCTTCCACATGCCAGTCTACTTAGATAACTAGGATTTCTTACCTCTAGATATAACATGATGGCTTTTTTCCCAACGGGTTTAGGTCAAGCTGCCCGAGGCATATGCCTTAGGTTATTGCTCAGTTGCCCAAAGGACCCAGATATAAAAGGTTAATCAAACTTTTGGGACCTTGACAAACAAAAAAACATACATTGGGCAACAAAAAGGTGAAAAGGTCGGCTTTGGGTACGGGAGATTGCCCAGGTGAAGCATAGTCTTGATCTAGTCTTCCAAGCTGGCCCCTGGTGCAGCCAAACTCCAGTTTCCGGGCCTGGTCGCCGGGAACCGTGTTAGCCCCTTCTTTGTTGAGCTGCTCCTGCCAAGGAATGAACTTAACAAGCTGAAAGATCACAGAACCTTCAGGCTCATTTGTAGGTTTCTAGATGGTCTTGAACAGAAGCAGCATGGCATTTCCCGCTGGATACTGTCTAACTATCCAAAGCAGACTTGAGCTTGAGAACTACCACTTGAAGCGACAAACAGCCTATGCAAGCAACAATGCTGAGATCACCAGCATTGCCCTCACCATTCACTGCACGCAGCACTAATATGTTGCCTGCATGGCCGTTGCCCCACATCCCGATCCTTGAGGCTGTCAAAGAAGTTCATGCCACGATCGACGGTGCGGTCGAAGGCTTCCTGAACTTCGGCTTTCATTTCCCCGAAACAGGTCGCATGCAGGATGACACGTTGAATCGCCAACAGTGGGGATTGGCTCCAAAAACGCTCCGCCATCGCCTCCACTGAAACGCGGCGTTTCCAGGGTCGGTACGTGCGCACTTTTCCCCGGCCTCCTCCTCGCGCAGCACATTCTGAACACGCTCTCCAGCAGCGCCCTCCAAGTCTGGAAAGCCCGGGCTCAGGCACTCCACCACTTTTGGAACCTCAGAAAGATAGGAGACTCGGGGCCAAGATGCCCCGCAAAAGCAGTAGTGAAATCGGATCTTCAATCCCACCAGCACAAAGGCCAGCTAAGCCCGTCGCCAGCTTGCTGAAAAAGCCAGGCGGGGCATTCAGCTTGGACCGTCCATTGTGCACGGCTCTTCTCAGGATGCGCCGCAGCACATAGCCTCTGCCTGTAACATGCCAGCAATCGGCCATAAAAACAGGTGAGTTGACTTCTCCAGTTCTAAGTCAAGGAGACATTATCTACATGTATGATACATCATATATGCGTAAATCAGTATGTCCGAACATGCCGTACACTCCGCAATGACTACGTGCCAGGCTAAATGTTGAGGGCCGCTTTCACGCACGCAGCGGTGTGGCCTTCTGATGACGGAGCTGCACCATCCGCCACCGCCATTGTAAGAGTCCGTGCATGGTCAACTATGATTCCTTGGAATGGAACACTCAGAAGCCTCAAGCTGGCATCAAGTTGGCACCTGGTCTGACTGACGGCCGTTGAGTCTATAGCATCACTGCGAGGCCGTGTGCCGTGCAGCACGCCCATGCATGGCAGGTGACAATGAGATGCCACATCTAGCAGGGCCTGGGTGGGCATGCAGCGTGCTGGCACAAAGCATGGCAACCAAGGCTCGGTAGGCTGTATCTCGAAGGTTGGCATCGTCCTTGCCGACCTTGCCTGTGTATGGCTCACCTGCACCGGGTAGGCTCGGAACCCTGAATGCGTAAGGCGCAAGGCCATGATTCAAACAGCGGAACAACTCTCTCAACTTGAGCACGCAATCAAAAGGCCTCCCACAAGCTCATGCACCGCAGCCAGCAGCGGCCCGAAAACGTCCGTGTCGTAGTTGCTCCTAGTGTCCTGCAGCACCTCCGGGCTTACAAGGCACCTTGTGGCTCCTTGCCACACCCCAGTTTAGCATACTAGGTGGCCCTGATGTCACCGCTTGCGCTCCTTCGGCTGAAAGCAGGCGCTCGTTACATCTGCCCTAAGCCTCTCTCCATCTGCTGGCACCCCTCTTTCAATTGAAAAGCTCCGAGGATTGGCAATCAATGAATTGAGATGCACTGGCCCAGGGAATCACAATAAGTATTCACTCTTGGGCCACCACGGATGTGATGCGCTCCATGCCCATGCCCGTGTCAATGTGTCGGCTTGGGAGCTCCGACAGCTTCCCATCATCGCCCCGGAAGAATTGCATGAAGACCAAGTTCCTGGCCGGCCAGTCCCGAGTCTCAAAGACACGTCCGTGACACCCGGATTTTGCACTTGCCGTGTTTCCACGTAACTGGACAAGAAAGTATTGGGCCAAACTGCTGAGGCTTTTTGTCCCCCTTAGCCCCACCAGATCTCAATGACGTCGGGATCATCCGCGTTAACCAGTGAGGCTGCATCACGTCCGCCGATGCGGTCGTAGTGCAGCTCAGAACAGGGACCACAAGGGCCTGCAGCCAACAAAGCTACGGTCAAGGCTGAGGCTGCTGAAGGTTGCGTGCAATGTGCTTTTGTGAGCCTGTCGCGCCCATCTCCCAAAAGTTGTCCTGCCGGCAGGGGAGGCATCTGACGCTGGAGCGTTTCCCGGTGCACGGCTCAAACCCTTGCGACATGGTGCATGTCAAATTAACCCGAAAGTGAACTACCCGCCGCCTGGACACAACTCCCGCAATTCTGCTTACCTTCTGAGTTCCGTCATGGTCCTTCTTGCCGAAGGGCAGCACTCTGCTCTCGGGCAAGTACTGCATCCAAAGCTCCTTGGCCTCCAAATCCTCCGGCAGGCCCAACCTGCAGCACGCTTCCGTTCGACATGCTGGCGTCCCCTCAAAAGGTGCACATGCTTGCCTGGGGGGGCAGATTTTGTCACTACAGCCAGTTTTAGTTGCTGATGTCTGCTGCCCCAAACCACGGCTACAAGTGTGTGTCTTCAACGAAGGCCCAAATTGCCAAAGCTCCCAGAAGGCTATCTCTTGCCGCTCTGAAGCTCTTCATCACCTTTGAAGTAGCTGGCATACAGGCGACTCGGATCAAGGCCATAGACCTTGGCAGCAAACCCTCGCAATGCTCATCGCCCAGCCGGCCAGCCACTCAGCAAGCGCTGCAATTTGAACATAATGCAGCCTTCAATGATGGTGCGCGCCTCAGTCAGCAACTCCCATGCCCACTCGATGGCTTCCTTCTTGAAGTAGTCCCCAAAGCTCCTGGCATGGCGGGGATGTGATGCCTTTTCCGTCACACACTTGGATGCGGTAGTTGGTGCATAGCACTTGGTCCCATCAACGACTCAAAGAATTGCCAAGCAGCCAATTGCCCAGCATCTCGAAGAAGGTGTGGTGGTAGACATCCTTGCCCACGTCATCCTTGGCTTCTGAATTCTAACTTGCGTGCTGCAAACCTCTCCAGCACAAAAAACGACGGAACAAAAACCTGTTGGAGGCTCGCGGCATACCGAGCACAGAACTCCTCACGTCCTGTCAATCCTCTGCTTGCAAACCAGTGGCCAAATCGTTGTGTTTGCCCCCTGCACGGATGCACTTCTGGGTGTTGACCGCTCTTGTGACACCTGGCACAGGTGGCCCAACAGCACAACAAAAGCAGGAAGGGCGGGGAGGCCCTACTGTTTCCTGTTGCTGATTTGCGTGTTCACTCGCTCGCTCGCATACCCGCCCATTCTGAAAGCCCCGGACTGACACAAAACTCAACATTCCAAAATGTTCACTCACGGCAGGACGGCCTTGCAACGGGCTGCTGGGGTCCAACTGTCCCAGGAAAATCGGCTTGAACTGATTCATGCCAGCCTTACTCGTGTGCTTTCGTTGATCAACGCAAAGAGATACGACATGAAGCCCTGTCGAAGCTGAGAAGCGTTGGCAAACAGCAGCGTCGGGTCGCTCAGTGGCACCACGGGGCTGGACTGAACGAAATCATGGCCCTTGTCCCGGAAGAATGAGATGTAGGTTTCTCGGACTTTGTCTCCTGCCAAATCAGCCGCTCTTGGCCAGAACCGTGTGGAACACGCCAAGGTGAAGCATCAAATAACTACGATCCGGCAAGAACAAAGCATGGACTGCCACACTGACCACGCGCTGTCCTGTCCATGAGTTGGACGCTGCTGCTGCAATCGTTCGAGGGATCGACACTGCAAAGGATTGCCTGTCAGTAGCCACTCTCACACCCTAGTAGATAACCAAGCTTGATCTCCCGCAAACCTCCGGCGTTGCCTTCTCATCATCTAATCAGTGCCTTTCATTCCTGGTTATCTACCGTACGCGCATACTCTCCACTCAAGACTCAAGACGCTACATAGCGTCCCGCCCTCCCACCCTTCCGCCCTCCCTCCTGCCTTTTGCCACGCCGCGCGTGAGCCCGACAGGCGCAAGCTGCAGCGCCCCAAGCAAGCGTACAGAAGCTGCCGCCAGGCCGCAGTGGGGTGTCAGGCGCGGGCTTCGCGCGGAGCGTGGCAGGCGCGTGGGTAACCGAGGCGCGGGGGCCGGCGCGGAGGCTTGGCGCCAGGGCCATGCTGCGCATTGAGGTCAGTTGAGGCGTTGGCTATTTGGACGCTTAAGAATCCCGCGACTTAGCGCCATAGGTTGGTGCGTTCCCTTCCAAGGCTTCAGAAAAGGGCTGCTTCCGTCTCCGATTGCATTTGGTGATGCAGCTCGCCTTTTGGCAGGCCTGTTCTTGTTGAGAGTATCTGTAGCATGCACGCTTCTCAAGCCATGCATGTGCTCTCCGGAAACAAATAAAATGACTTGTCCTACGGCTATGGCCTGCTGCCTAGTGCCCTGGTCTTGGCCCGTGGCACCATCTGGCAAACCCACTGCCACATGTGTCGAGCGTGCTGGCCTGGCCACATGGGGCAAGATCGCCACAAACTGCCACCAGTGGGCACACAAGTTCGCTGCCCATAGCTTCCAAACTGCCCATCATTCAGCATTGCAGAGGGCGCATGCATGACGTTAGATCTTATGTTTGTTGCGCCCGAGGAACGCCTTCCAAGAAGGAGCCTGCATCTCAGGCCATGATCACAGGCCAAAGCCATTACTCAGCAGGACGTGATGTGATGAGAAGGTTCAAGTCCGGTCTTCCCAAAGATGCATTGACTGGGCAAAATTATCGACCCAACGCAAGCCGGCAAAGAAACTCTTGCCAGCCACGCCAGGGCGCGACATCCACCAATGGCCTGAGATGACAGAAGCCCCGGTGCTCACAAACAAAGAAAGAGGCCGCACACTTTTGCAGTCCGCACCTTAGGTGTGCGTGTTGGCCGCCCCGCATTAAATGGACTGGAGCGATGGCCACTCGAGTGAGACGGCTCCGCTGCTTGTGCAGCGGCCTTGTGAAACAAGCAGTCTGTGCTTGGCATGCAGCTCGATGGCTGGCTGCTTCAACCGGCCTCGCTAGTGTTACATGGCCGAATCAAGCCGGGGCCAAGAGCGCCGCGCTACCTTCACCACGTTCAGTTGGTTTAGAGGGTTGGGCAAAAGTATGCCATTTCATTCATTCACATTCCGGTCCATCGGGATCCGCACTTAAGAGCTCCAACTGGAGATGCGTGAGTCACATGTGTAGTTCAACAGGTCTATATCGTAAGTGCTTGACTGAAGGATGCACAGCTTGCAGCTGACACAGCTGGACCACTGGCGCCCTGTGTCGATATCTTGCTAAAGGGATGGCCATATGCCTTCGTCATGCTTCAGCCCGTAGTTGAAGCGCAAACCTCCACGCTCCAGCGGTTGCAGCCAGCCTCATCGACCCAGAGCCCCGCAGTGAAGCACAACTCTTCACATTGACGCGGTCACGTGTTGCTTTCCAGATGCGGAACTAGGGCATCGCAAGGTTTCAAATTCTCGATCCATTCTGGTATGACTCGGAGTTGCACAATGCTGGAAATGTGTCTCTCTGGGGCCAGCACCGAGCTCCTCTTGGACAGGACAGCACTCAGCATTCCGCCAGACAACATCAAGTTAGAAACCCCATGCGCACTGCCACAGAGAAAATGACTCTCCCAGTCAACTCCACGGCTTGCAATGCACTGAGAACATAAAAATCCTCAAGGCAGCCACCATGCGGCCTCATGGCGAGTCCTGCTGGGTGGTCGCCGGCTTTCGAAACCGCTCCCGAGGCACCTTGTTCGTAAGGCCTGCAGGCTCGTACCAGCCGGCAGCTCCAGGATTCAACATTGCGGGATCTGACCGAATTGATGCCACTGGCCAAGTGCAATGCCCGGCCTATCAAGGCTCCAGACCGCGACATTTCCGCTGTGCCCTGCTTCGGCGGTGCCTAACATCTAGTGAACCCGAGGCAAAGCATGCATGGTCCAGTGGTGGTCTGCCGAAACTGACCAACTCTTTGCGCTAATTGGAGACGGCATTGGTTTACAGTTGATTGCAGTCACAAAGTCAAAGTGCAGGCAAAGTTCGGCTTCACTTGTTTTGACTACCAATCCCTTGCCCAGCTTGAAGTCGAAGTCAATTTCTCCAGCCACTTTGGCCCATGGTATTCTAGCAATACCGGCGCAAATCAAGCCCCCGCCTTTTCAAGCATAGCTTGCCCAGCAGAACGAAGAGATGGTGCCTAAACGAGAGCAACTTGCAAACCCACTGAGAAGCCAAAGGCCATCCCACCCCCAAAGGTTCTTGGATTACGTGAGGGTTCTAAGAACCAGTCGGCGGGGGTCCTAAAGACTCTCCAGACCACCTGAAATGGACGCATTGAGACGCATGGAAATGCACCTTGCCAACCCTTGGGCCGGCACCGAGGCCGAGTGACCAGGTCCACCCCCGCGCAGGAAGCCCCAAGAGTCTTCCTGGGCAACTCGGACTGGCCCACCCAAGGCTTTGCAATTGTTTATCCATTATCTGGATTCATCTGCTGTAAAATCTGGCAAACCTGGGGGTAGAGCCCACTGCACGGCGGCTTTCCGCTCTGTGAGGATCGCTTGCTGCCACAGGATGTTGGCTTGATGGCCTGACATGCATCTAGCCGCAGGAAGCCACCCCAGCAAAGCCTGCCGTGCCCAAACCCTGCCTACTGGCTGCGGCATTGTGAGGCACACTCGCGAGGGCTGCTGTTTCTTTCTCTCTCAACGCCTGGTCTTTCTGCCCGAGGTGCTGATAGGCATTCGGAACAAACACATACAGTGCATATGCAACTTGTGGTTCTGTTTATAATCAACTTGACGCAGCTGACTTTTGAGCCCACCAGCAGCAAACCCTATGACCTGCAACGTTTTGAAAATACCGTGAACCAGTGGGGCGTTTCAGGCAGGGTTCCCCCGTCCGTCTGGCGAAAGAGCTCATTTCACGCCCTCTGCTTGCCAACGCTCTAAGGCCCTCGACTGCCAGTATCCTGCGGGAGCCATCACCTCAGCCCGGCTCTAGTCATGCTGAGCAAGACTTCGATGAGGAAATGCCGTGGACTGGGGCCAGTGCTGCCAGTCTCCTGCACAGAGGCTAGCTCAGGACATCCCATTAGCCATCCCACAAATGCAAAGGCTTCTCGAGGTGTGCCCAGTGCCCCGGGTATTGGACAGGATGCCATGGGCCCTGAATTGGAAACACAGATCCAAACGGGGCAGGATGGATGTTGGCGGCTGGCGGTCCTCACTTCTAAAGTGGCCTCAGGCCACACGACCAGCTCCACCACCCTGCAGTGCACGTGCTCAGGCTTGCATGCCTTGAACTTAAGATGGCGCTGTGAGGCGGGCTATTCAACAAAGGACGGTTCGGCGGAATTATCTCTACATTTTGCCCGGCCTCAAATGCATCCTCGACACTGGCGGCTGGACACCGGGACACGCGAAAGTTCCGTTCTCCCTTGGCACCAGCAAGAAGCCCTCAAACCGTACAACGAGCACATCGGTGCCAAGCGCGCATCATAAGCAAGTAAGAAAGCGACAGGCCGCTGTAGTCATGGCAGGCCTAAGGGAGCTACGGGTAGGACCCGAAGCATAGTGGCAAATGTTAATTTAATATGTCATGAGTCGCTAGTCAAAATGCACCCTTCAAGAAACAAAACAAATTTTGTCAAGGGCTAGCCTCATGGACAGCGACTGAGCGGGGCTTGCCACCATGGTAGCGGTGGCAAAGAAAAACGTCTGGGCTTCCGACGCCCCCGCCCACCGGGACCTCAGTCGGGCCCGGTCCGCATGTCTGGAGGGAACTGGAACGAAGACGAAATGCGGGATGTGGTGGGCCCAAATGCAAGCCAAAAAGGCGGCAGGTGACAACCTCTCAGGCCGTCACTCCCAATTGCCCGGGTGCAGCGCCTGTGCATGGCACAGCCCTGACCCGACAAGTGGCAGCACGCCTTGACTACAAGAGTTGCTAGAAGGAGCTGAACAAAGGAAGTTGGACACTGCACCTCATGACTCATCGCATGAACAACCTTCCAAATACCAGTTGGGTGCTCTCGCTTCTCCTGCCCGCCTGAAGGCAGCATGGTGACATTGTCGCAGTACATAATCACCTGGCACCCCACCACTGCCAAACATGGGCACAAGGCAGGCAACCAGGCCCCTTGACCTGCAGGTGCCAGCAAATCTTGCGCGGGCTTAGGCACACATCCCGTTTAACCTGCCGCACTGCGCTCCACCCCCGCCTCCTGTCTCTCGCGGTCCAGCACGAAGCGCAGGCTCCGCACTTGGCCCGGGAATGCCGCACCACTGGGGCCCAGCCTGAATACAGATCCCGGCGGAACAATTGTTTCTGAAGAAATTAGCATTCGGGGTGAAGGGCGGGTGCGTGTCTGTGCTTCCTGCATAAGCTTACTTGCGCAGAAACGGCTAAACATTGTTTACCGGAAGGGGGCCCGGAAGGGGGCCTTGGAAGGAGGCTGGAACAGATTGCTGTTAGGCTTTGCACCTGTGAAACAGACTGTGTGGGGAGAACGCTTACTTCGCACAGAAAGCACTAAGGGCTCTCCTGTTCTGCAGCAAGCTATAACAAACTCGCCCGTGCAAGAGCTAGCTCAGTCAGCTAGCTCCCTTTGAAAAGTTGGTGTGCTGCAGGGAGCTAAAGCATGCCCCTAAATCTACTGCCCCTACTCCCCGCGCCGTGAGCCAACCTCGCAAATACCTTCAAAAGCGCCAAACTTGACGTGGCTTCTAACGCGCGATGCGGAGCAGAGGCCTTATTGCTGGCTGATCTGCACGTGCCCACGGCCTTGGAAGCCGATGCGACTGTCACCCCATTTGCAATTTTGTGTTTCAGAGTGTGTTCAAATTGCTCCTAAGGGAAAGCACGGCTAGTTGGACCCAACAATGGAATCCAAAATGCCTCAAGAAAACAAAAACATACTACAGCTGACAGCAGTCACCATTGCTGAGCTGAGAACGGCTGAGTGCCCGTGCAACCTGTCGTGCCTCGGCAGCGAGCTCCGGCCACATAGGTCAATGCTGGCACCCTCCAATGAATGTAAACCGAAACTCGCCAAGTTTCAGGCAAGGTCACGTGCAACGAAAACAAAGGCAAAGGTTTCAATGGCATATGCCCGCGGGGGACGTGCAAAGCTCTCTGTCAGGCACTGGGCACCTGGCTCCAGCGGCCGCCCTCTGCCTCAAGACAAGATGTTTGTGACCCAGCCGGCAAGGAACGAAAGCTGTGGCATGGCGTAGAATTGAATAACTGAATAACCAGCTCATTTGGAGCCGCAATCAAAAGTTCAAGTTTCGACTAAACGAATCTAAATGAAGCAACATCAGCGCGAAACTCTGGGCTTGGGGCCATGAAGAGTTGCCGGCAATCGTCCAGCTCAATAGCCTGTGAGATTGGCGCTTTTGGGCCAGTTTGTGTGTCCCAAAACATATTTGCTTGTTGACACCCTACTTCACACTCGACGGCACATTCGGTAGGAGGCTTCTGTCAGTTCGAGTTGCTGCGCGCTGCTCTTGCCTGTGAACCAGTTCACTGCAAACATGGCAGTGAAAGGGAACATTTGGGTTTGAGGGTGTCAAGCTAAGGCTCAAATCGCATCGCCATCCAGGTCCAAGCATGCACACGTTCAGCCCCATGGCCGCGGAGAAAGCGAGACCCGGCCCCAGCCATCCGGGGCCACGGGCAATGACGGCAGCCCCGAGGCCAGCGGCACCAGCAGCCATGCCACTGGGCCCTCGCGCAGGCGAATGTAGCAACCGCTGCATGTCTCAGTGCTCGACTGACTCAGAGTGGCCCTGTGCAATGCCCATATTGTTCCATGTTTGATTTTGAATGCACGGCACGCCCGCTGGAAGGTGGTAGGGGGGGGCCAAGCATTTAAGCTGGCCTTCCTCGAGAAAGTGTGCTTTGAGTGAACAACTACGCTGCCAACCTGCATCATGAAGAAGGTCAATGTGGATCTCTGACGACATCTGCACAACAAGCCAAACTCAAGCAGCAAGTCTGCGCCTCACTGGCAAGCGTTCGTATGGCCCTGCCTCCAAATAGTGAGAAATGTGCCATTTGCGCCCAGAAACTCCCTCTGACGCGTAGCACTGCCTGCGGGCACTTGCTTTTTCTGCAGAGTAAGCTGGGCTTTGCCGCCAGTCCAGAGGCCCCAAATCCCTGAGACGAGTGCAATCGCTGCCGGCTGTCGAAAACCTCAGCCGCACACCTCACCTCTCACAGGGCGCGGTCTGCACGACTTCAACCAGGCGTCAGAGTTGCAACGTCGGCCGACCAAAATTGCCAGAAAGGCTGGGAATGTGAAATGTTCGTGGTCAACCAGACCGGTCCATCTCGCCTGAGACCAGTGCGCAGTCCCGAGCTTGCGTACCGGTCGCTTCGCTATCCAGGGACCTAAAACGAAGTGCACTGTTTGGCACATACTGGAGTGGGAATGGGCATCACGTCTGCCAGCCCACGTTTCCAAGTGTCAGGCATCTCTATGGGTGCTGGGTCTCGCATCCAGCGCCAAACATCGCCTGGCGCGCTAAGCTACAGCGAGAGTCAAAAACGCCATGAGCGCTGCTGGGTTCCAGGCCTCGATTCTGGTTGTCGTTGCCACCCATCAGGATGACCTGCACACGTACGCACATATTCTGTTTAGCTACACCAAGACTCCGAGAACAGAACACGCGCTTTACGAAAAGCAACTCGAAAAAGCCAGTCCGCAAAGGGACTGCTGAGTCAGAGTTGTGGGACTTGCCATCAGTGGGACTTGCCATCAGCTCAACCCTCACCACCCCGTGCCTGCTCCCCGTACTCCGTTTTCCCTCGCACCGCAGCAGCGTCAAACCGGCCAGACCTGGCTGCCAATCACGTCATGCCATTCGGCTATCTACCTGTACCCTTTAAGCGGGGGTGAGGGATCAAAAACATGTTTTTAGGCATCAAAAGAAACATATTCCTGAAGATCAAAAAAACTTATTAGGGGTCAAACCTTCATTTAGATTTCCTATTAAACATGAAAACTCAGAGGATCAAAAAAAACTTGTTAGGGATCAAAAAAGACTTCTTCATTTCGTGGCATGCGCGGCACTTTCGCAAGGTCAGGTACAGGTTTCGTGGCAGGCGCAGCACTTTTGCAAGTTCAGGTACAGAGTTCGTGGCAGGTGCAGCACTTTCGCAAGGTGCGATTGTTTCGCGGCCCCCCCCATCCCCCATGAAGCTCGAAGAGGTCATGATTCAGCAAGGGGTGCGTTAATCTCTGTCAACATTCTCTAAAAACCAGCAGGGGGGTTGGGGTGCTTCAACCAAGGGTGATGATGATCGAAGAAGTGATGTTTCAACAAAGGGGGGTGATAATCGAAGAAGTGATGATTCAACAAAGGGCGCGTTAAGCTCTGTAAACAAGCTGAAAATCAGCGGGGGGGTTGGGGGGGGGGCAGCCCCCCCCATGATGTTCGAAGGTGAGGTACAGGCTTCGTGGCATGCGCAGCACTTTCGCAAGGTCAGGTACAGGTTTCGTGGCAGGCGCAGCACTTTTGCAAGTTCAGGTACAGATTTCGCGGCTAGCGCGGCACTTTCAAAGGTACGATATAGATTTCGCGGCAGGCGCAGCACTTTCGCAAGGTTAGGTGCACATCTTGCGGCAAGCGCAGCACTTTCGCAAGGTACTGTACAAATTTCGCAGCAGGCGCAGCACTTTCGCAAGGTCAGGTACAGATTTCATGGCAGGCGAAATACTTTCCCAAGGTCAGGTACAGAGTTCGTGGCAGGTGCAGCACTTTCGCAAGGTGCGATTGTTTCGCGGCCCCCCCCATCCCCCATGAAGCTCGAAGAGGTCATGATTCAGCAAGGGGTGCGTTAATCTCTGTCAACATTCTCTAAAAACCAGCAGGGGGGTTGGGGTGCTTCAACCAAGGGTGATGATGATCGAAGAAGTGATGTTTCAACAAAGGGGGGTGATGATCGAGGAAGTGATGATTCAACAAACGGCGCTAAGCTCTGTAAACAAGCTGAAAATCAGCGGGGGGTTGGGGGGGGGCGGCAGCCCCCCCCATGATGTTCGAAGGTGAGGTACAGGCTTCGTGGCAGGCACAGTACTTTTGCAAGGTCAGGTGCACATTTTGCGGCAGGCGCAGCACTTTCGCAAGGTACTGTACAAATTTCGCGGCAGGCGCAGAGTCGGGCACAGATTTCACGGCAGGCGAAGTACTTTCCCAAGGTCAGGTACAGCGTTCGTGGCAGGTGCAGCACTTTCGCGCTGCGGCAGGCGCAGCACTTTCGCAAGGTGTGATTATTTTGCGGCAGGCTCAGCGCTTTCGCAGGGGGGTTGGGGGGGGCGGCCCCTCCATGATGCTCGAAGAAGTGATGATTCAGCAAGGGGTGCGTTAACCTCTGTCAACATTCTACAAACCAGCAGGGGGGTTGGGGGGGGCGGCAGCCCCCCCATGATGTTCGAAGAAGTGATGCTTCAACAAAGGGTGATGATCGAAGAAGTGATGATTCAGCAAAGGGCGCGGTAATGATGCTCGAAGAAGTGATGATTCAACAAAGGGTGATGATCGAAGAAGTGATGATTCAGCAAAGGGTTGCGTTAAGCTGTGCAAGAATTCTACAAATCAGCAGGGGGGTTGTGGGGGGCGGCAGCCTCCCCCATGATGTTCGATCAAGTGATGATTCAACAAAGGGTGATGATCGAACAAGTGATGATTCAGCAAAGGGCGCGGTAATCTCTGCAAACATTCTGAAAATCAGCGGGGGGGTTGGGGGGCGGCAGCCCGCCCATGATGCTCGAAGAAGAGATGTTTCAACAAAGGGTGATGATGATCGAAGAAGTGATGATTCAAAAAAGGGTGCGTTAATCACTGCAAACATTCTACAAATCAGCGGGGTGGTTGGGGGGGGGGGACTTCCTTCCTTCCTTCTTCCTTCCTGCCTTCCTCCCTCCTTCCCTCCCTCCTTGCCTGCCTGCCTGCCTGCCTGCCTTCCTTCCTTCCTTCCTCCCTTCCTCCCTTCCCTTCCCTTCCCTTCCCTTCCCTTCCCTTCCCTTCCCTTCCCTTCCCTTCCCTTCCCTTCCCTTCCCTTCCTTCCTTCCTTCCTTCCTTCCTTCCTTCTCCCCATAGGAATGAGATTTCATTTGTTTGATCTCTAATAAGTTATTTTTTGACGCCTATCCCTTTAAGCGGTGCGGGGGCTGAAGGAGGCACGACTTGGCATAAGCTGGCACACCAAGCCAACCCATTTGTGCATGCGCTGGACTGTCATGGGTCGTTGAAATGGCTCAAGACTGCTCACCGAGGCTTCCAGACCTTGTTGGTTGCTTTTCCTGCTTTTGACGTTCTCAGGTTGCTTTTCCTCTTTTGGGGGGTCACGGAGTTAGGTCTGGGATTTAGGTTTAGGGTTTAGGGTTTTGAGGCCTAGGATTTAGGTTGAAGACTTAGGTTTAGGAATTTGGTTTAGGATTTAGGCTCAGGGTTTTTAGGTTTAAGGTTTTAGGTTTAGGATTTAGGTTTAGGATTTTTAGGTTTACGGTTTATAGGTTTACGGCTTTTTAGGTTTAGGATTGTTAGGTTTAGGATTGTTAGGTTTAGGGTTTAGGGTTTAGGGTTTAGGGTTCAGGGTTTAGGAATTAGGTTTAGGGTTTGGGTCTAGGGTTTTGAGGTTTTATGGTTTTTAGGTTTAGGATTTAGGTTTAGGTTTAGGATTTAGGCTTAGGGTTTTTAGGTTTAGGATTTAGGTTTAGGGTTTTGAGGTCTAGGATTTGGGCTTAGGGTTTTTAGGTTTAGGATTTAGGTTTAGGGTTGGCGCCTTTTAGTGTTCCTGCTGGCGGGATTCCTTTTAGGGTTCCTGCTGGGGGGATGTCTTTCCGGGTTCCTGCTGGCGGGGCGCCGTTTAGGCCTGCTGGCGGGTCTTTTAGGGTTCCTGCTGGCGGGGCGCCTTGGAGAGGCCACGGATTTAGGTCTAGGATTTAGGTTCAGGATTTAGGTTCGGTTTAGGTTTAGGATTTAGGCCTAGGGTTTTTAGATATAGGAGTTTAGGTTTAGGGTTTAGGTTTCGGATTTGGCTTAGGATTTTAGGTTTAGGATTTAGGTTTATAGTTTTTAGGTTTAGGATTCAGGACACATTTTGGCTCAAATGTAGAGAAGTTGACATTTTGGAGCCGGCCATGGAAATGGCAAGTCTCTTGGCTCAAATGCAAAGAATTTGTGATTTGGAGCTCCAAAAGCGACATTTTGGAGCTGGCCCTGGAAATGACCGTTCTTTACTAGAGTTTATATAAAAATTACACATTTTTGCTGAAACGGAGAGAGTTTGCCATTTGGAGCTCCAAAAGGAACATTTTGGGCCTGGCCTGGAAATTGACGGGCACTAAACGAGCACTAGACGAGCACTGGACAAGCACTAGTGCTTGTCTAGTGCTCGTCTGGTGCTCGTCTAGCGCTCGTCTAGCGCTCGTCTAGTGCTCCATCTAGTGCTCGTCCAGTGCTCCGTCCAGCGCCCGTCTCTCTTCTATCCCCGGAAATTTTCCGGAAATTTCCGGCGTTGCGCCCTCCCTAGAGCCTCTTGTCTAGTGCTTGTCTAGTGCTCGTCTGGCGCTCGTCTCGCGCTCGTCTAGCGCTCGTCTAGTGCTCCATCTAGTGCTCGTCTAGTGCCCGTCTAGCGCCCGTCTAGTGCTCTTCTATCCCCGGAAATTTTCCGGGAATTTCCGGGGTTGTGCCCTCCCTAGAGCCTTCTGGCGCTCGTCCAGCGCTCGTCCAGTGCCCGTCTAGTGCTCGTCTAGTGCTCCTCTAGCGCTCTCTAGCGCCCGTCCATGCTCGTCTGTGCCCGTCTAGTGCTCTAGTGCCCGTCTAGTGCTCGTCTAGCGCCCGTCTAGCGCTCGTCTAGTGCCCGTCTAGCGCTCTAGTGCCCGTCTAGTGCTCGTCTAGTGCCCGTCTAGCGCTCGTCTAGTGCCCGTCTAGTGCGTCTAGTGCTCGCCTAGTGCCCGTCTAGCGCTCGTCTAGTGCCCGTCTAGTGCTCGTCTAGTGCCCGTCTAGTGCTTGTCTAGTGCCCGTCTAGTGCTCGTCTAGCGCCCGTCTAGTGCTCGTCTAGTGCCCGTCTAGCGCTCGTCTAGTGCCCGTCTAGTGCTCGTCTAGTGCCCGTCTAGTGCTCGTCTAGTGCCCGTCTAGTGCTCGTCTCGTCTGGTGCCCGTCTAGTGCTCGTCCAGTGCCCGTCCAGTGCTCGTCTAGTGCTCGTCTAGTGCTCGTCTAATGCTCGTCCCCGTCTAGCGCTTGCTCGTCTAGTGCTCGTCTAGCGCCCTCCAGCGCTCGTCTAGTTCCCGTCTAGTGCTCGTCTAGCGCCCGTCTGGCGCTCGTCTGTGCCCGTCTAGCGCTCGTCTAGTGCCCGTCTAGTGCTCGTCTAGTGCCCGTCTAGCGCTCTAGTGCCCGTCTAGTGCTCGTCTAGTGCTCGTCTAGTGCCCGTCTAGTGCTCGTCTAGTGCCCGTCTAGTGCTCGTCTAGCGCTTGTCTAGTGCCCGTCTAGTGCTCGTCCAGTGCTCGTCTAGCGCTCGTCTAGCCCGTCTAGTGCTCGTCTAGTGCTCGTCTAGTGCTCGTCTAGTGCCCGTCTAGTGCTCGTCTAGTGCCCGTCTAGCGCTCGTCTAATGCCCTAGTGCTCGTCTAGTGCCCGTCTAGTGCTCGTCTAGTGCCCGTCTAGTGCTCGTCTAGTGCTCGTCCAATGCTGTGTTTAGTGTCTCGTTCTCGTCTAGTGCCCGTCTAGTGCTCGTCTAGTGCTCGCCTAGTGCTCGTCTAGTGCCCGTCCAGTGCTCGTCCAGTGCTCGTCTAGTGCTCGTCTAGTGCCCGTCTAGTGCTCGTCTAGTGCTCGTCTAGTGCTCGTCCCCGTCTAGCGCTCGTCTAGTGCTCGTCTAGTGCTCCATCTAGTGCTCGTCTAGTGCCCGTCTAGCGCTCGCCTAGTGCTCTTCTATCCCGGAAATTTTCCGGAAATTTCCGAGGTTGTGCCCTCCCTATAGAGCCTTCTGGCGCTCGTCCAGTGCTCGTCCAGCGCTCGTCTAGTGCTCGTCTAGTGCTCCTCTAGCGCTCGTCTAGCGCCCGTCCAATGCTCGTCTGTGCTCGTCTAGTGCCCGTCTAGTGCCCGTCTAGTGCTCGGTCTAGCGTCCGTCTGCTCGTCTAGTGCCCGTCTGGCGCTGGTCTAGCGCCCGTCTAGTGCTCGTCTAGTGCCCGTCTAGTGCTCGTCTAGTGCCCGTCTACTGCTCGTCTAGTGCCCGTCTAGTGCTTGTCTAGTGCCCGTCTAGTGCTCGTCTAGTGCCCGTCTAGCGCTCGTCTAGTGCCCGTCTAGTGCTCGTCTAGTGCCCGTCTGGTTTAGATTTAGTCTAGGATTTAGGCTTAGGGTTTTTAGGTTTAGGATTTAGGTTTAGGGTTGGCGCCTTTTAGTGTTCCTGCTGGCGGGATTCCTTTTAGGGTTCCTGCTGGGGGGATGTCTTTCCGGGTTCCTGCTGGCGGGGCGCCGTTTAGGGTTCCTGCTGGCGGGTCTTTTAGGGTTCCTGCTGGCGGGGTGCCTTTGAGAGGCCACGGATTTAGGTCTAGGATTTAGGTTCAGGATTTAGGTTCGGTTTAGGTTTAGGATTTAGGCTTAGGGTTTTTAGATATAGGAGTTTAGGTTTAGGGTTTAGGTTTCGGATTTAGGCTTAGGATTTTAGGTTTAGGATTTAGGTTTATAGTTTTTAGGTTTAGGATTCAGGGCACATTTTGGCTCAAATGTAGAGAAGTTCTGATTTGGAGCTCCAGAAGCGACATTTTGGAGCCGGCCATGGAAATGGCAAGTCTCTTGGCTCAAATGCAAAGAATTTGTGATTTGGAGCTCCAAAAGCGACATTTTGGAGCTGGCCTGGAAATGACCGTTCTTTACTAGAGTTTATATAGAAAATACACCTTTTTGCTAAAACGGAGAGAGTTCGCCATTTGGAGCTCCAAAAGGAACATTTTGGGCCTGGCATGGAAATTGACGGGCACTAAACGAGCACTAGACGAGCACTAGACAAGCACTAGTGCTTGTCTAGTGCTCGTCTGGTGCTCGTCTAGCGCTCGTCTAGTGCTCCATCTAGTGCTCGTCTAGTGCTCCGTCCAGCGCCCGTCTCGTGCTCTTCTATCCCCAGAAATTTTCCGGAAATTTCCGGGGTTGTGCCCTCCCTAGAACCTCTTGTCTAGTAAGGGCATGCCATGGCATGTGGCAGTTATCCCAAATGCAACTGGCAGTTCAAATGGTTGGCCAACAGCCCATGGCAGCTCATGGGAACTAAGTTTCAAGAGTGAAATAGGCTCAAGTTAGAATTGGGCAGGTTGTTCCAATTAGTTCATTATTACATCACATTACCATGATGGCAGGCGGATTGCGATTAAGTGTGAATACATCCGACATGATTATTGGAGAAAAAGCTCTGTCAAGCTAAGTTTTAGAAATGCATTTTATGAGTTGTTAAAAGGCTGGAGACCACGTTCAAAGGCATACCTGCCTGATTTATGAGCATATGAGCATGATGTTCACTAGTAGTCTTGAAAGCAATGATGTTCATTAGACTGGGGATGATGCCATGGTTTTACAATTCACAGGCCCCGGCCCCCAGCAAGGGAAAACGTTTTTACCTATTACCTATTACCTACTATACTCGCTGTGTGAGGCAGCTCAAATTTGCCTATTCACTATGTCACTATGTGACTTAGGGGTGACCTGCAGCGGCAGTGGTCCGCCCTTTTTGCGCCAAACACGCCGCTCGGTCCAATGTCCAATAGCCACGTCCTGGCAACGCACGAAATGGCCGGGCGACCCAAGGCGAATGTGTCTGCACATGATCGACTTTCATGGCAATGGGACTGACAGTCAGCTGTCAACAAGTCGACTCAATCATTGTGATGTCAGTTACCACCCACTGCCTATTAATTAGTTTGGGACAATGAGCGCGAACTGACTGCGGACCCTCTGGCCTGCAGTTGGAGACCGCCAGCAATGCCTGACAGGTTCAAGCTCAATGAACCACTGCGAAGCCCACAGTGCGCAAACGTCAATCAATGTCATTGAGCCTGCTGCCACGCAATGTTTTTTCCACTCTCTCACAGCTCACCCCGAATTGGCCGGGGATGTGGGCACGTAAGGTGGGGACGACAATGCGTCAGATTCCGACTCATTGGTTTCAATGAGTCCCCTCAGCTGGCTGGCAATTTCCTCCAGCTGGCCAGACAGCTGGGCGAGCAGCTCGGTCTTCTTCCTCTTCTTGAAGTTGCTCTCGCCCAAAGCCAAGCCAGGCTCCTTCTGGCCGCTGCTTGAAGCCAAGTTCTGCTTCTTCTGCTTCTCCTGCTCCTTCTCCTCCCAGTCGATGCCCTCCGAAGGCAAGTCCTGCTTGTGCTTCTTCTGCACCTTATGCGCCTTCTTCTCCTTTGTGTCCTTCTCCGTTTGCTGCCCCTTGCGCTTGCCCTTCACCTTGTCCTCCTTCTCCTTCTCCTTCTTCTTCTTCTCCTTGTCCTTCTCTTTTTTCTTCTCGCTCTCAGCTAGCTGCTCCTTCTCTTTCTTCCCGCCATGCTGCTTTTTGTTGTACCTGGCAGCTCGGGCAGCCTCGGAAGCCTCGACCGACTTGGCCTTTAAGACTTCGGCAGCCTCTGCCGCTTGGGCAGCCTTGGCAGCTTGGTGGGCCTCCTTCGCAGCTTGGGCCGCTTGTGCAGCAAGGGCGGCCTGCGCAGCCTGGGCAGCCTTGGCCTCCTTGGCAGCTTGGGCAGCCTCCTCGGCAGCGGCCTGGGCAGCCTGCACCTCCTTCCTTAGGGCAGCCTCCTCTTGGGCAGCCTGGGCGGCAAGAACCTGCTCCCCACCTTGCGCAGCTTGGCAGGCCGTTTCCGCAGCCTGGGCAGCTGCCTGCAGAGCTTGCCAGGCCCCCGCAGTGTGAGGAGCTGCCTCGCCGTGGGCAGCTTGTGAAGCTACCAGGGCAGCTTGGCGGGCAGCTTGGGCGGCCTCCTCTGCAGCTTGGGCGGCCTCCTCCGCAGCTTGGCGGGCCTCCTCAGCTTGGGCCTGCGCGGCCTCCTCGGCTTGGCGGGCCTCCTCGGCTTGGCGGGCCTCCTCAGCTCGGCAGGCCTCCTCAGCTTGGCGCTCCTCAGCTTGGCGGGCCTCCTCAGCTCGGCGCGCCTCCTCAGCTTGGCGGGCCTCCTCAGCTTGGCGCGCCTCCTCAGCTTGGCGGGCCTCCTCAGCTTGGCGGGCCTCCTCAGCTTGGCGGGCTTGGGCAGCTTGGCGGGCCTCCTCAGCTCGGGCCTCCTCAGCTTGGCGGGCCTCCTCTTGGCGGGCCTCCTCTGCAGCTTGGGCCTCCTCCGCAGCTTGGGCCTCCTGCGCAGCCTTGGCAGCTTGGGCCTCCTCCGCCGCAGCTTGGGCGGCCTGGGCAGCCTCCTCTGCAGCGTGGGCCTCCTCTGCAGCTTGGGCCTCCGCCCAAGCGGCAGCTGCGGCTTGGCCCTTCTTTGCAGCTGGTGCATCCTCAGTTGCTGCAGCTGCCATTGCCGGCGCCTTTGACTTTGGCGCCAAGCCCTTACTGAGCTGCTGGGCCAGCTTGGCTTTTTGTGAAGCCACCTCAGCTGCCCGCGCCAGCGCTTTTGCTTCCTTCTCAGCTTTGTCTGCTGCATCTTTCTTTGCAGCAGCTTCTGTGGCTGCCCTTACGGCTGCGTGGTGGGCTTCATGGGCTGCACGCAGCGAGGGCTCCAACTCGGACTTCGCCTTTGCCTTGACAGGCACCTCGCTAACTGAGCCTCTTAGCGGGGGCCGGCTCTTCTTCTCCACGTTCTCGCTCCTCCGGGGCATGAAGACCGGCTTCGCCGGTGGCGGCGCCGGTGGCCTTCGGGATGACCTTCCCTGGGGTGGCCATCCGGGTGGGGGCCCTGGTGGCTGTGGCCCTGAGGCTGGCAGTGGCCCGCCTGGTGGTGGCCCTGGGGGCGGCGGTGGCGGCGGCTGCTGCAAAGGCATCCGATGCGCCGGCCGAGGAGGAACCACCTGCAGCTTCCGGACGGGCACCACTGCCGGTACTGCCGGGCTGTTGTCGTCCTGCAGGGGGAAATGGAAAAACATGTGGCCCACAGAAATGCAAAATGATTGATTGACAAGCCGACCAGCGTTCAAGGTGAGCAATGGTTTTAATTTCAATCGAAGAATCAATGTGGTTTCTCAATCCGCAGTCCTGCGGCATGTGCCGATGGCTGGGGCTGGCAGTGGTCTTCTTCTCAGGTGTCACAGGGGCGGCACTCATCGCGAAGGCGCAAAGCAAAGCTATGCTAGGCCTGATTTTCTATCTTAGTGTGCGCGCTTGTTAGCTTGTTAGCTGTGACCACGCTGACGAGTTGCTGCTCCCAATCCCATGCCATGCATCCAACCACTGAGCAAAAATTGCGACGGTGATGCTTTGTGCAAAGATTCCATGAAGCTGTCGCAATTATCACGAAATTAGCGGATCAACCATCATATTGATAACTCAGACTCTTGCATGTCAGTGAGTGGTCAGTTACCTATTCACTATCAAAGAACAGCAAAGACGCAAGAGGATCCTTGACTCTTAGGGACCCAACGAAAGTCAAACCGCACCTTTCCCCTCAGTGCCACGAAGCCAGCATGCGAAACTGCAGAAGTACGGCGCCCACGCTCAAACAGAAAATTGATCGAACAGAATGTGAAATTGATCTGAACTTTGATGCGCAAAACCGGATTGACATGACGACAATCGGAGCCCCCCTCTGCTCTCGTTGCAAGGCCCACGCCTCATAGCGAGTCGTGTTGAGTTCATCGCAAGGGCAAGGGCCGGACCTTAGATCGAGCCGGGATTAGGCAAGGTTCGGACAAAGGTTTGAGGCATCAATATTAAACAATGGCTCGGGGCCACAAGATGAGCAAAGGCTCAGCCAAGTTTGAGTGGTCGGGTACTTTGTGGAAATCCAGACAACTCATAAGTGGGTTGATGGCATAATGACACAGCGCCCTTAAACACAAATATTTCTGAGTCCAACAACTATTCACTATCCAAGTGATCTTGAATGATTGTCTTAAAGACAAACAAAACAAATCACTATTCAATTCACTAACTTGAAATCTTGAAGTTGTGGAATTCCTCACTCGTCCGATCACTTGGCAAGCAAGCTATCATGCTTACTTAGTAGTCTAGACAGCTCATCGCTTCATGATGTGTGTTGGAGACTACTTGCCAGCTGGCGGTCAATGATTTTTTCATGATATGCCCAAAGCAGACTTGGGCTGAGGTTAGACAATCTAATATCAAACAGCTATTAGCCCTAATCTCTCCATCGTGTAGTTGACTCATTGTCATGATTACTGATAAGACCGATGGGTTGGGCGCACCACCTGGGCCCCACACCAGAGTCTGGAGCTGCAGTTTTGCCTGGCGCAGCATGTTGATGCCACCATGCAACAATGGACTGTCATTCAATGAGCTTTCCATCACTGCATTGTGCTGCCAACGTTCTTTTCTCTTCCCCTCACTTCCACGAGTCTGGAATTGTGAAACCATCCGTTCCACTGAGCCGATGTGCTGCCGCCAGTCGTGCGGCTGCCGCCTTCTTCTTCCGCGTTCGAGGAGAGGATCCAAGCGATCGCTCTTTCTTCCACTCGCAGCTGTAGACCTGGCAAATGGGAGTGCAGTACTGCTGGCAGCCCAAAGCATATTAGTGAAGAAGAAGACACCTAAAAGCAAAACCTGGGGCTAAATAATTGCCTAGTTGCAGAGTGGCACTTCTTCAGAACTGATTCACGCGTCATTGGACGGTTTGCGCTGGATGGCTTTTTCATTGGCTTTGTTGCTCTGGGGCTTGTTGCTGCTTTGGTCGGCTTCTTGCAGGCTGACTTCTTGCACGCAGGCTTTGGTTTGGTTTCATGCGGCGCTGGGCCACGCATCTTTTCCTTGGCCTCCTGGCCTCCTGGCTGGGCGCTTTGCTCCAGGGTGCTTGGCTCCTTGGCGGCCTCTTGGCTGTTTGGCTCCTTGGTGACCTCTTGCATGTTTGGCCCCTTGGCCTCCGGAGTTTCCGTCTTGGCCGAATGCTTCTGGGTGTTGGGCTCCTTGGTGGTCTCTTGGTTGTCCTGGCTGTCCGTCTCCTGGGCGGTTGTCGCCGTGGTGGCCTCCTGGGCGCCTTGCCCCTTGGTGGCCTCCTTGGCGGCATTGGAATCCGGGAGAAAAAGCGCCGCAAGCTCGGGGGACAAGCCATCCTCAGCGCCCAAGTCCTTCGGCACGAAGTCTTTTGCGGGCCATGGTCCATACGGAACTTCAGCTTCCTCAGGGGTTCAGTCAATGGTCCCGGCGCAACAGAAAGTAGTTCCATGTATATAATAGTCTTAAACGAAAAGACAACTTGTTTATAAAGCCATTCGGAGTCATTGCGGTTGTTGGCAGTCCTCAGTGTCAGGGTCGCTGTTGCCGTCGCTGCAGCTGCTGCCATCCCAGCTGTTGCTGCTGACTGGGACCTCATCCAAGCCAAAGACGTGTTTCTTCCCACTTTTCTTCTCTTTCTTGGAAGGTTTCTTTGAGGATTTCTTTCGCTTTTCATCTTTGCGGCTGGGCTTGCTGTTCGATTTTGCTGAGGGCCTTTTTTTGGCAGGCACGCCATCTTTATCACTGTCATCATCATTGTCATCATCATGGTGCTTCTTCCTTGGCGCCGGTTCAGGCGATTTGTCGTCCCGTTTTTTCTTTTTTGCGTTCTTGTCACCATCGCGCGTGTGCTTCTTCTTTGCTTTTTTGTCATTGTCGTCATCGTCGCCCTCCGTGTCGTCTGCATGTCGCTCAGCTGAGTCGGACTCCGAGGCCCGGAAAGGCCGCAAAGAGCATGATGAAGCCGGAAGCGTGCCGATTGGCTTTGGGTTGGTCCTTGCACCAGGACCAGGGGAGGCAGAACTTGATTTTGGCATCACTGGTGTCAGTGCTGAGGAGGATGGCATATACTTCGCAATGTCAAATGCCTGGGCGTACATGAGCTTGGGCGTACATGAGCTTGAAAGGAAGTTATATTAAAATTATTATTATGTTGGGTGGCTTGGGTTCACTGGCCTCAAAGTAGGGCTATGTTTCACATTGAAAAGCAAAGCAGGTTGATACACAAAGAGTAAGTCTGTCAAGTGACTGGTCGAGGAGGGGGCACGGTTTTCGTGGTGTCAACCACCGCGACATCAGAATCAGAGGACTCTGCGCCAGCCATGAATCTGACTGACAAATCAGTCAGTCCCACATTGCGTAGTGACTGGTTGAGCCCAAACGCCTTGTTGAGAGTCACAAATAATTTCAACCTGAAACCGTCAAACTGTGTCAACCCGGCCCGGCAACGGTCCTCTGTCAACACAGTGACAGGCAAGCCTCAATGTCCACCACCAGAAAGCGTGGATCACCTGGCGCCAATTTCGGTCACCAGTTGTATCTCCAACTGCAAGCCCACGGCTAACCACAAGGTGAAGTCTAAGTGTTGCATCAGGCTGCCATCAACATGTGGTCACGGTCTTATCTTTTGGTCTTCATCCGCCACGATGGTGTCATTCCCACTGAAATGTGGCATGCGGTCATCATGACCAAACTGCCATCCCCATAGGCCCATATGGCCCATAGCCCAGTAGTTTGCTACGCATAGCAAACAGCTAAAAGGTGCCAAAGTTGGCTTCCCCCAAATGGCTTGTCGTGCAGTGTTGTGGTGTAGTTTCAAGACCATGCGATGTCTTTGGCACCTTCAAACCCTAGAACAACTTCATAGCGCCTTTTGGCACCTCAAGGACACCATTGAGCAGGACACATGGGCGCTTAGGCACCAGCACACATTGCTTACATCCATCGTCATCATGGTTGGTGTCAATCCTGCAAGCCATGGCCATGCATTGGGCATGCTGTTGCGCACTAATCACCAAACAGCCTATTAGTTATCTGTTACTGTTGCTTAGAGCATTAAACTTGACCCAGATTGTCGAGCGCTACATGTTCACACGTTCCAATTTTTAGCCTTGATCACAAAACTCCAGTCCTCACTCTCCAGGCGATGCAAAGGCTAGGGCAACTCATGAGCTTGTTGAGATCCATCTTCGCGCCAAAGGTCAAGCTGGAGCCCTGCAAGGCAGGCTGGAATGTCAGATTTATGGATCTTTGCAAGGCAGGCCTTCTTGGGATCAAGTTTCCGCTTCTTCTCAGGGGAGCTGTTGGGCTCCAGTGTGAAAATCAAAGGCTTTGCCGAAGTCATGGTGCCTGTGCCCAAGTCCACGTCATGGTGGCTGTAGCCAACCTTGACCTCTCCCAAATCCTGCATTTGTCTGAGCACATCCCTGAGCCGGGTTGGTTTCTCCAAGCATCCCAAGTTTGACAGGTGTCCCATGAGCCCTTTGCGTTCCACAATTATCATCGTGTCCAGGCCAGCCACGCATGAGATCCAGTCACCATCTGGAGCTTCATCCTCAGCTGGGACATTGGTGGCTCATGGACACAAGATGAACTAATGGGACCAACATAATGTGTTTTGTGTGGTCCTTGGCCTTGGGGCGCCTATTCACTATATACTATATGGTTGAAATTAGTTTGGCACATAAAATTTAACAACGTTCCAGGAGCCAGTGCGTCTGGAGTTTGAGCCTTGGCTCTTAAATGCACAAGGTTTGCAGTTCATTAAACACAAATTTGGTGCTTACATTTTGAAATGTGAATAGGTGGCAAACACGAGACTATTATTATATCATAATGATGGCCTATTCACTAAATTAAGGATGTCCCTTGGACGGTTTTCATTGGGTGATGTAAGGTCTTGCCCGTCGAATTGCGCTCCATTGTGGCCATGCTAAGTCAAGCTAGGGCGCCATTGCCTCCCGAGCAATCTGGTTCTCGCTGAAAATTCCACTGCCAAAAGAAAACAACTCACGGTAGAGAAGGGTCACAGCATCATCAGCGGCTGCAAAAAGGCTGGCAGTCGTCTCATCATACACCAGGCGGAAGGCATTCGTCACCTGCAAGCACATCGGTTTGGGTAGTGACTCCAAATACTCCATGGTCACAGTCTCATCTTGCAGAACCACCTGATTGACATGTGTCCCTTGCTCAGCAGGCCCTGGCCCATCATCATTTTGCACAGTAACCTCCTTGCCCTCTTTGTTGTACTTGGCATTGTGTTGCTCAATTAGGGCCTCGACTTCGTGCTGCAGCTTGGGGTTCTCTCGGAATTTTGCAACCAAGGCATCGCAAATCACCAGGGAACCGCAAGGCAAAGAGGCGGTGACCTTGTAGGCATCTGGGGAAGCGTGGTGTTCCTCAGAGGTTTCCCTCAACTGGCTGACCAATGTATCAAAGGCTGGCCACGCAGGAAGAGAGAGCTGACCTGTCCTGGCCAATTCGTATATGCTGGTCGAGATCCTTTTCGAGCACAGTTCTGCCAGCTCTTCAGGCCCCTGAACGATCGTGGCACAGTTCCAAGACTTCCCACAAGCCCGTGACTCAATTGCTGCCAAGGCAGGGAAACAATCGTAGCCGTGCCCGTCTATCAGCAACACACCATTGTGCTTGACATCGGCCAGCAATGAGTCCAGAACACGGCGTGGAAACGAGGTTCCAGCACAAGCCTTGCAAACAGATTCCAACACCAAGAAGTATAATTATGACCCATGTTGCATTTCTTTGAGTTCTTCAATCATACCCTCATTGACAAACATTGAAGGACAAAGCAAAAATCCTAATATTTACAGGTGTACCAATTCATGAATCAAAGCTCCTGGCGGCATTCCTGCACATCAGTGAAGCTGGATGCCATAGTCGGCAAGCTCTTGGGGGAAGGTTTCCACATCTCGTCTCGTGGGCACATGACGATGTTGCTCACGATTTGCCTCTTCCAAGTCTTTGACTTGTGGAACATGTTCGGTTGGCCCGAGGTGGCCTTGCTGGTGATCAGCAATCCCTTCATGGCCCCACTCCTGTTGCCATAAACGCTGCTTTCATCAAACAGGAAGGTGACTTCTTTGACGTGCAAGCGTCTCTTGGGCTGAGTGAACGTTGACTCGATTTTGTGGCGCAGCTCACGCACGCCAGCTTGCTCGGTCGGGACCGCATCATTGTCCTCAGAGAGCTCGTCATCGCAGTCATTCTCTGGCCCAAGAGATTGGTCGCCTTCCTCCTTCACATCCGGGTCTTTCCTGAGAGCAAAAAGTCGTTACGCGATTGCAGCGTCATGCAAGAAACGCAGACAGAGAATCCACAATTATCCACATGACTGTTCAGAGCCAGTAATAACAAGCTAAGATTCTTCGCAGCAGGTTCCAATTGCGCAGATCTATTAGGATGCACCAGGACTGCTATCCCATTCGACTTGTAGACGGACAAAAAGTTTGTCGTCAGGCTGAATAACATTTCCAGTTTGCCTGAAGATAGGACACCTGCAGTAGGAAGCGCCCACCACCTGCCATGTCTCAACCATCGTATTCGTATGGATACTCCGCAAAAAAGCACACAGGAATGACAGATTATAATTACAGAAAGACATAAAGAGATATAAGGACAAGACTGGCCAAAGGGCAGAACTGCTGGAACGGTGTCGGTGCTGCCAATTCCATCTGTCGCAGAGTTCATCCATGGGAGCAACTCGGGCATCACAGTATCACTGACTTTGCACACCAGTGTTCGGAATGCAGAGTCTTGGAAGTCGGCCACTTGTTGCCAGGCTCGGTTGTGAGCATCCTAAGCCAGTCAGTGTCCACGCGCTTTTCAATCGCAAGCACAAAACTGCCAATCTGACTCATTGTTCTCTTGGCGTTCAATTTTTAAATTCTGTTGCACCCAAGAAGCTTCGAGCTTTGACAGCAAGGTCTGACGGCGCTTCGCAGTGTCGTGGCAGTGCCTGGGCTCCGGAGCGGGCTCAGGTTACGTTCAGCAAGCCAAGTGTTGAGGACCATATTGAATCCAAAAGGCTTCAGCAAATTGGCTTCATGAATGCTTTGATCATTGAGCAGTTGTTCCTTCCACAGGTTGAAAGAGGCCACCATGGAAGCAGCGTGGGCGTTCTTCAACTGGTTCTGGCTGCTTTCAATGAACAGCGATTGCTCCTTCCCCATAGCCTGGCAACTGGTGCATCCAGAAAGAAAAGGTCTGAGAGCAAAAGCTCTTTTCTCCCCCCTGCGTGCCTCCATGAGGAACGGCAAACGCTCCCAGCTCCAGTCTGGATCAGCTGCCAGCATCACGCCCTTCAAGTCGTTGTCCAAGAGCCTTCAGGCCACTTGAGTCGACAACCCCTTTGCGCCACCCCCCAGAAACCCATCACATTTGGAAGTTAGCTGTCTCTGCTGAAATCGCGACGGGTTTTTCAGAAAACCAGTCACGATTTGCTTGGCTGTTGGCCACCCAGTCATCCCAAGATGCTACCGATCCTCTTCACACACTTCATGGCCCACCCCCCGGCACCAAGAAATCGCGACGGGTTTTTCAGAAAACCAGTCACGATTTGGACCCTGAATGGCTGACTGAGCAGCTGACCCAAACCCCTTTGTTTGTTCTCAGCCAAAAAATCAAAATTTTCGGCTACAGGCTGACGGGTTTTCTGGAAAACCAGTCACCCTGGAGCCAAATTCGTGCCAAATTTGGCGCGACCCCCCCCCTTGGCCAAAATGGTTTGAATTTTGGCTCATGTGTGACGGGTTTTTGTGCCAGACCAGTCAAGCCATAGCCAAAAAAAATGGGAATTTGGCTGTAGTGTTTCTGGATGATTACTCGTCATTGACGCTTCCAGCAAAAAGTAATTAAATCCAAGGAGCCCGCTCTGAAAGTTCTGCTCCAGCCGTTGCACCACTGAATGGGTCACAACAGTGCCAAGCTTCGGCTGCACGTGCACCCACAGACAACAAAGCTTCGCGCACAAGCGATGTTCTTCCAGTGGAAGCTGAGCAAGCTTCTGGCCAGGGAACAGCAGTGGGGTTTGGCACAGCAAGCAAACCAACGCTACTCGCGGCAAACATGACAGATGTCCGGCCTTAGACTTCGCAGACCCGTTTTTGGTGCAGGAAGCCTCAAACCGTGTGATGACCCGGGCTGCATAGAGCTCTGACCCCTCAGTCGTCATTTCCATGATCTCTGCCCACAAGCCTTTCTTCGGCATGTTGTCCTCTGACAAGGTTGTTCCTGGGACATAGTGGTCGTTCTCCAAGATGTCATATGGGAATCCTGGGCACTATGGGAGCTCATGGCATGACAAGCCCTGACAGGCCAAAAGAAAAAGGACCATAATGATGGGACACATGCATGACAATAAATCTCTCCAAGGAACCGGACACAGCGTGTTGAAACTTGTCGTAATGAGATGCCAGCAGGTTCAGAAAGGTTTCCGAGACCCGAATCAAATTGAAGATGAGGGTTTTCTTTGATCCTTCCACACGGAACCTCTTCACCGTCACTCCCCTGTTGAAGCTGGCAATGCTTTTATTGAGCAGCTCACGGGTCGTCTTCTTCTTGGCTCCATCACTGAACTTGCGCTCCAAGGCAATGGCACGGCCAAACTCAGCGTGGTATTGCAAGGCGCTTGGTGCCTGCTTTTCAGCTGTAGAGCTGCCAATGCCTTGACTTGGGAACATTCAGCACAACACAACAGAATGTTGGAGGGGGTTTGGCTGAGCATTGCACGAAGGGCGTCGTAGTGAGCTTCAGCTGGGTTGTCATAATGGCGGTAAGCAGCCTTGATGTACCTGAAGGATTTCAGCAGTTCTTGGAGGTCTGCCGAGTTGTGAAGTTCCTGGCACAGGGCGGTTACATGTCAGCCCAGATTTCACCCATTGCCATGCATGTAAGGCTTCAACGCACACAGAGAATCTAAATGATTTGGCCAAAGGTCCAAGTGGTGAATCATGGCAACTATGGACTGGAGGATCAAGCACTTGCTGAATCCATCAACGAAGCTAATGCTGAAGTCTTGAATAACCCGATCGCTTCGGGCGTTCAGCCGCACCAGCACGACTTCCCGGCTTGCGTCGTAGCCCTCGTACAAAATAGATCTGAAATGGGTTCGAAGCGTGGCCATGTGGGGAAATCCTGACTTCCAAGCAACTCTGGTGTCGAAACACACACACACACACACTTAGTCTCATAACGCAGCAGTGCAGCCAAAGGGTCGACCATTTTTGGCATCAGCTGAGTAGTCAAACTGGTTCAGCTGCAACCATACATCGGTCAAGGACGTCATGGGCGCACATGTCATGACACTTCGGGCAATTCCATCTGGAGCTTCCTTGTCGAGCACCAGTGTGTTGATCACCTTGCAGCAATGCCGGCATATGTTTGCAGCAATGTGTCCATTAGGTACGTTTTGCTGAATGTCAGTTTGATGGCCTGGGCAAACACGGCTCGGCTGGCCATGGCATCATTCAACCAGTGGCCCAGGTTCTGATTCTCTGTCACCTCAAAAGCAGCATTGAATTGAAAACACATTGAAATTGTGTGAAAGCACTCTCTCAAATTCAACAACATGGACGTGGCCCTGACAACTAGGCGCTGCACAGATTCAAACAAAGCCCACACTTGGTCTTTCGCTTGGTTTTTCAGCGGCGAGTTCTCACACTCCTCCTTGACGTTCTCCGCCATTGCTCCGGGATGCTTGCTCTGTCAGAGCACTCTGAACATATTGCCGAATTGAGGCATTTAATCCTTCAAACTGCGGACTTAGATCTACCCCGATTCAAATCATCATCGAGGACTTAGATCTACTTATTTTGCGCAAGCCTTCATCGCGTTGTCCACATGCAATCAAAATGCACTCAGTTGTCCGAGCCAAATCTGCACAACCATCCGCAATGTTGCTGCTAACTTCCCCCTGGCTGCTTTGGCTTCGCAGGTCCAGCCTGCCAGCATCATCAAGAAGAAGATGATGACGACGGGGCCTGGCAACGGGCAAGGGGCAACACTTGAAAAGCAGGATAACTTTGAGGCCTCTGACGAAGTGTCCTCTGAGTCTTGGCGAAAGCTTCTGGTCGGAATGGCCTCAGTTTTGGAAAAGCAGTTACAGTAACAACGTGCCAGAGCAAGACCCATGATCTTAATCTCAAGACCAAGAATCAACCAGCAGAGCGCCAAGAGCTGCGCAGCATGCTCTGACATGCATCGCGTTCCCAGACAGGGAAGATAGTTCCTAGGCATGCCGCGCTATGTTCAGACAGTCAGTCCTGCACCACCCAATTAAGGGGGTATGCCGCTCAATCCACAAAATGACAAAGAGCCACCTTCTAAGTTGTGGTCCTGGCCAGAAGCCTACAATCAATCACCACCCGCTGCTTGTAAGTCTAGCACTCTTTTTTCTACCGCCGGCCGCCTCGACCCCTTCCATATACAACTTGCAATCGATACGGTCTGGCAGGGTCAGGCCTGTTTGGCAACACCCTATTTACGCGCGCCCTGGCAGTTGGGCCTGCCTCCAAGAACCGCAAGGTCGGTGCATCTTGCAAAGAACGAGGCCTGGAGCCAGCCAATTGCTCATAGTATTGAATGGCCCGATCATACTGTGGATAGAGACCTAAAGCCCCAGCAAGACTCAGCAAGCTTTGGCTGCGATCGTTGTCCATCTGGACGTGTTCACCACAGTCCGTCATCATTCTGTTGAGATAATCTCGCGCGTGGCTTTGCAAAGCCATGGGAAAGCAAAGGATGGGCTCGTACGCAAGCTCGGTGTCACAAAGCTGGCCACGCACCAGCGCAAACACGTCGTTCTCAGAAGGCTGCGCTCCTCAAGGGATCTGAATGTTTATCTGACAACAATAAAAATTAGTCAGATTCTGGGTCTAGTACACTGGCACCCCCATGAAATCATCATAATGCCGCGCTATGCGCAATCGACCTAGCATTGCGTTGTGCCCGTGGGTCTTGAGAAGGGCAGCCTGAACCACAATGTTTCATGGTTTTGTTAATTGGGAAATGAGATATTGTCAGATTAAAGTGAAACAATGTTGGGAAGGGGGTTAAATACAAAGTGCTGCGCTGATTGAAGTTATGCTTCAAATCACAATTTCGCCGTGAATTCTGATGAGACAATGACCTTTAAGGCGCCGCAAATTGCAGCGGGTCCTCCCGGTAGCCGCCCAGAAGCATGCTCCAACAAGTGTTGCGGCAAGTTGGCCCGCTTAAGAAACAAAAAGCTGTGTGGCACATAGAAGCCATCGTCCTCATTGCGTTCCTTGTAGACCTGAGGGTGCTTAGCATATTATTTGGCCTTCAAATTCAATTCGCCTTGCAATTAGTATGGCATGGGCTTGTCCTTTTCGCTTACAATTTAACAGTTTATCCTGAAGGAGACCACTAAAATTTATCAACTGTGAAAAACGACTGTCAACAAACAGATAAATAAACTCATGAAATGCATTACCAGGCTATTCACAAAAAGGGCTTACTTATTACTTATTACTTAATGTTGCCAGGTTTTTTCTTTGTGCGACAAGCTATTCACTAGGCTTAGGCACCGCTCATACTAATAGTCTGTTTAATGTCAATGTGTAAACTCAAGATGCAAAATAGGACGGGAGCCTTCTTCAGCATTACCACGTTGGGCAAAAGTTCTCGCCAGCGACGCACTTTGTGAACATATATCACACGCATCTCTTCGTTTCTCCGAGCAAAAATCGGCTGCAGCTTTGACTCGATGACACGGCACACATCACCCGGTGTCTGGCAATCGTCTTGGGATTCGAGGACGGCGAGGCTGATGACTCCGAAGATGCCATCTATGTCCTCATGCGTGTGTCCTTTCGGCAAGTGGTAGTGGCCAATGTCCTCAAAGTATCCAAGGCTGGCGAGGTAACTGCACAGCAATCCAGAGACGCTGTTCTTGATCTCTTTTACAGTGTTATCACTTTGTATCCACAGCCCAGAGGGAACGCGAAGGTTGGAGCGTCTGGCTGAGTGAAATACGTGCTCCAGCGTGCGAAAAACGATCTCCCAAGACCATGAGGATCCTGCCGAGATCTGCTCGTCTGAGATATAGACGTAAAATCCCCATCCGTGCGCGTGTACCGCAGAGAGATTGAGATTTGTCCGGATGTTCTTCTCAAACACTGTCCCCTTCGGAGTCCGACCCCGAGTCCATCGTGGCAGCAGCGTCTTGCTCTTATCAAAGCCGTCGATGATCAGTGTAAGGAGCTCGGATTTCATGCGGCTCGTCGCCCGTGCCAGCCAGTATTGCTGCTTGCACGCCCAAGCAACACGCAAATGCCCCAAAAGTTGATCTGCGGCAGTGGCGTGAGTTGTGAAGTCTGACGCGTGTCTCATCTTGGCACGCAAGCGATCGCAAGTCAAGCAGGTTGAGTGGGAAGACCTTTCCCTGAAGTGCAAGCATGTTCGCCATCGCCCAACAACACGGTAGAACGTAGAGCGTGAGGCAGGCCGCTCGCCCATGGCCAGGCATCTTGCAAGGTACAGCCCAAAAATGCCGGACCATTTCCCCGGTGGGAGCTCTCTCCGAGGCAGCTCTTCTGGATTGTGTCGAAGCAGTCTCAAAGTGGGCCCCTCCAATGCGTTCTCGATCAGTTGGTTCAGCAGTGCCCGGCGCGCGTCTTCTTCATCTGGATACTGGGACCGTGTCACCGTCCTTGGCTGCGCCAAGCTTTCAAGAATGCAAAGAAGAATGATAAGACAGACTCAGAGTTGTGACAAGTAGTTTTATAGTCAACTTGACATTATTGCAAAAGTATTCCCTAAACAATACATCCGCTCCCAACTCCTAAATGACAATCCTTAAAACTATTTGATAGGGTCTCGCTCCGCTCTAATGTGTGATATGATATGGCTGCATGGGTTTCCCCCTTGCCATGCTAACACGTGGCCCCCTTTAATGTGAGAACTGCCCGATTTCATCATTGACTATTCATTACTGTGTTAACTTTTGAGTGTCTTACCTTCACTTGGTTTTCATGAGCGCCACAGTGATATTACTATGATCTAGTATTCTTATTATTATCATTGAATTATTATTTATTACTTACTATTTATTCTTATTATGAATGCTTTATAGTTAGCATTTTTATTATTATTTATTATTCTTGCTATTTACTATATTTATCATGAATGTTTTATAGTTAATATGTTTATATTATTATTATGTCGACGTGCTGACTCACTGACAGCTAAGAGGCCCAGTTGGCATAGTCTCCGCAATGGAAAAATACAGGTTGCTGAAAAAACTGTCCAACGACTGCTCTTGAAGGTTCGGCCTCACAGTGGCCTTGTTTCCAAAGCGTTCGTCCATCCCTTGGAAGTTCCGCCGCGTTCTGCCAAGCCGGTGCTGACCGACCCCAAGCATCTTTGCAAAAGCGTCGCGGCATACCCGAGTTCCTGGGGTGGTTCTTACATGATGCTTCTAAATAATAATCGCTAAACACCAAAACAATTTAAACACACGGTTGACATGCCCCTGCCTGCCAAATACCAAGCAACTTGATGACCAGCCCCAGCGGTTTCCAGTTCATCGTCTGAATCATCTGACCCTGCATTGCCCCGGTGCTGCTGCATTGACCACAGCAATGCATCTTGGCCTCCCTTCGGGATGGACCAGAATGCGACGCAAATCTTCAGCAAATATGTCCAGGAAAATTTGCGCCAACACCTTGTCGTTTGACAAGCCTGCTTGTGCAACAAGTAATAATTGTTTATTTTGCCAACAACACTGCACTCAAAGAAAAACTAGACCGGCATCCAAGCACAATCAAACCGTGTGCTAAGGCTTCAGTGCAGAGTCTTCTGCTTGCAGCGGCAGCCACTTTGCTTTTCCCCTGAAAGCACCTTCTTGATCCTTTTTGCAGATTGTCCGTTGGCAACTTGTTGTTGCTCACTGTGCCCCTCGCCAGTGGCAGATTGCAAAGCTTGCAAGTTGACCCAGGAGAGGGCGAACGTGTTGTCCACATGAGCACTTTCAGGGCCACTGCTGCTCTCCTGTTTCTAGCCCAAAGCCCTAACAGTTACGTGTATGTCGTGATTGTAACCCGTTGGTTGAGGACAGGAGTATTAGCTTACAGTGATCAAAGCTCGAACATTAAGCCCCCGCCCACATTCTCCTCGTGGCTGTCAGCTCTGCTGCTGCCAGCTGAACTCCGGCTCCGGCTACGACTTCGCGACCTGCTTGACGAGCTGCCGGAGCCGCTGCTGCCACTATCATCGCGGGCAAGCCATGGGCTTGGGCAACGGTGGTTCATCCCTTCGCAGTTAATCTACCGCCCCCCAGAACAAATGTTTGTCATTCATTGTGGTTCTGTTCGAAAACATCATAACAATCGCACATGGTCTCACAGAGGAGTTTGTTCAGCATCTGCCCAATCGTACAATGGATCTCGATCCGGTACTCGTGCTGGCATGCCAACTGATGGTCTAACTCATTGTCATGTCATTCTGTCGCATTTGATCTCAGGCTATGGTGCATGAATGCGAAGTACGCATCCCCTGGCCAAGCTCCAAATCCACCCAAAAGAGCCCAAACCCTTAGGCCTTGCGAGTCAAACACTTCAAGATGTGAACCGAGGGTTGTGTTGCTCGTGAACACACTAGTTGCGAACACAAGGTTCAGGCAGGTTCCTCTTGCTTAGCACGACCTGTTCTTGGGGATTTAGATTCTCCAGCCTGACTGAGCAAATTGCAAGCCTAGTGTCATTGTGGCTGTTCTGGGACAAACTGAGCTTGTGGATGGGGAAGCCCATCAGCATGAGCTTCTCCTCGCCTCGTGGGCTGCGTAATTTAAGCAACGCATCAATTGAAGATGGTGAGGGCAGGGCTGACCAAAAAGCGCCGCCGTTGGGCCAAAAGGTATGACCCGCCGGGCCTCTTGCGTGACATTGAGGCAAGTGAAATTGGGTTGGGCTCAATAACATGCTGTGTGATGCATCGCTTACTGTGATGTAAGGCTGGGACGTGATCACGCAGAATGGACTCAGTTTCAGGCACATTGAGTGTGCGGTCAATCATGCATCACTCGTCGACCTACTTTCAGTACTGACAAGTCGCTCATTGCTTCTCATGACTGGCATCCTGTCCAAGCTCTGCGAAGTGTCGAGCGCTTGCCAGTCTGAAGTTTTGTAGTCCATGATGTCCACTGCCTTGGAGCTGGGTGCGCTGAGCGAAACCATATTGCTACAAAACTTTAACCCCTAAATTCCTTGAATGAGATGAGGAGTTCTGAAGTCAAGCAGGGCACCGCCACTGTGCGTTCACTCCCCGCGATGTAGCTGAAGCCATCATGCCCAAGTCGTGTTTTGGCCCTCCCCTCTGTCATCCTTGCATCTATTTGATGCGCCTGCCTAAACCTCAGCTGGCCAAATGGTCAAGCCCATTGATAGCGTTTCAATGCCATCTTACCCTCTTGCTAGAATTGGGTGCCAAGCAACTTCTTGTGGTTGTGCTTCCATGGGGCATCGCTGTCGGAGCTCGTGTGCAGCGCATCCAGCCTTGCCCTCTGCCGCCTTGCCCTGCGCTTCTTGTCTGCCACCACCGCTGGGCAGTCCTCTGGGAGGAGCATCGACTTCCTTGACAGCACGGGCCCCAATTCTGATAAACACGCAGCACGGGCCCCAATGCTGAATCACATAAGGGCTTTGTGTTTCTTATAAACGAGCGTCCACAAATATCGGCTTGTGTGGCGCATCCGCTCCAAAGCCGC
Source organism: Effrenium voratum (assembly GCA_963377175.1). Lineage (NCBI taxonomy): Eukaryota > Dinophyceae > Suessiales > Symbiodiniaceae > Effrenium > Effrenium voratum. Next base: position 388,395 of record CAUJNA010003478.1, read on the forward strand.
ATCGATGGCCGTTCTGAACTCGAGGCTGCTTCGCACCAGCGGCTTTCGCGCCATGAAAATGAACAAACGCCGGCGGCTTGTAAGGCCGCCAAAGTCCAGCCTTGCAATTCTGCTCAGCCACCAGTTTCAACATTGCCAAGCCAGTGAACAGTTTGCAGTTAATTTGTTAATGAGTTTCATTGAATCTTTTAAGCCCAGAAACGGATCGAGCTCAACAATGTGAATCTCGTAGGGCCCAGTCTTCTGCAAGTTGCGCTGGACTGCTGGCAAGTATTTCTGCAGCCCCAACACGTTCTCCAGCAGGCATGCCTCAGCCAAAACAGAAGGACGCACAATGCATGGTCATTTTACGCTCTAACTTCCTTGCGCCTATTCACTAAATTTGGTTATCATGAGGGCTCTCAGAGTCAAATCAATTCTGAAGTTTAGCAAACAACACAGGGCCATAACAAGAGAACAAGGGGCGACGGCGAACCATCCAACTGCACACTTGTCACGTTTCAACGAGTCACCCAGCCATGTTGCTTTCGGCGCAGTGTCCTTGATGGCCCGGCAAACCCCAAAGAACTGCCGAGCTTGTGGGTCTTTGAGGCCCTTGGTCTTCGCCCTGAGCCGGCTGAAAGCTTTGCAGGGGAAGCCTGCCACATAGAGATCCACCTGTCAGCCCACCCACAAACACAGCTCGTGTCAAGAAGTGCGCCTGGCCTTCCCCTTCAAGTGTTTGAGCTTTCGGCGGCAAAGATCCTTGTAGAACCTGGGGAATCGTTGTGTTTGCCAGCTCAGAATGATATGATATTATATTATTATATTATATTATTTAATGTTATGAATTTACAGATGCACATAGCACACACGCAATGCTTTCAGTACAGTAGATGTACAGTTTTATATTCGCACTGCAGGTTTGCTTCCCGAGTGCATTACTATTATCCACTATTGACTATTCATATTTAGAATTTAGAACCAATCGACTATTCAAGGCTGCTCTATTACTATTCAACTATTCACTATCGGCTTATGGCAGGCCATGGGTTATCATCTGTCGATTGACTGCCATGATCATTACTGATTATTTGGTTGCTGACGTAGTACTATTCATCTTAACTATTATTTATTATAGTCTGCTATGTGGTTGACGGCTGGCTATATAGGAATGAATGGTATCTGGCTGACTCGTTTATTGGCTATCTCGGCACTTAACCTTAAACTGGATTTTGATTTAAATTGAATGTTCTTGGAATGTTTGCAATCTTGGGGAGTTGCCATGTGGATTCAACACCTCGTCCTATCTTGATCACCCCGGGCCCGGGGCTTATTTGAGTGCACCACTGGGCTCGTGCACATGATAAATACGCTCATGGGTCCTGCCGAAAGGAAACGTGTCAATGCGCAACAAGTGATGCAAGCAAGTGGCTGCTTGGGTGCAAAGTTGGCATGGACCCATTTCTGTGGCCCAGCTGCGTTGTCACAGCTCGACCTTAGAAAGCAAGCTTGGATTCAAGGACTGATAAAAAGCAAATCTGAAAAAACGCATCCTAGGTGCAAGTGCTTGTACTGCACGCCCATCAAGTCCAGTGCAACCAGTGGGGCTTCTGCCCCACTGCAGTCTGTCATGACTGCCAGCTCTGGCAGTTCTTGCAAGTTGCTGCCTTAGTTTTAAGACAAGGCAACAGGCAACAAATTGGACATGAGACAAAGCATCATGTTTGGCCAGCACACCAAGGCGGCGTGTGAACTCTCCACCGCACTCCAGGTGATACTTCTGCAAGTTGGAGAGGTACTGCCTGCAAGGTTTCTTGTGCTGCCCTGCCCCCCCCCCCTCGTGCAAGACCTTGCCTGAAGTCAACTTCGGAGCTGCTGCTGCTATCGGCATCAGAGCTGTCAGTGCTGCCATTGCTGCTGCTGCCACTGCTTGACTCAGAATCGCTCATGTTTGAGCCAAGAAGCACTGCCGGTTGCTTTTGGGAAAACTGCCAGTTCCAGCGGCTCTCCCTTTAGTGCTTGTCTAGTGCTCGTCTGGTGCTCGTCTAGCGCTCGTCTAGCGCTCGTCTAGTGCTCCATCTAGTGCTCGTCTAGTGCTCTGTCCAGCGCCCGTCTAGTGCTCTTCTATCCCCGCTCCCTAGAGCCTTCTGGCGCTCGTCCAGTAGTGCTCGTCCAGTAGTGCTCGTCCAGTGCTCGTCTAGAGCTCGTCTAGTGCTCCTCTAGCGCTCGTCTAGCGCCCGTCCAATGCTCGTCTGTGCTCGTCTAGTGCCCGTCTAGTGCTCGTCTAGTGCGCGTCTAGTGCTCGTCTAGTGCGGTCTAGTCTAGCGCCCGTCCAATGCTCGTCTGTGCTGGTCTAGTGCCCGTCTAGTGCTCGTCTAGTGCCCGTCTAGTGCTCGTCTAGTGCCCGTCTAGCGCTTGTCTAGCGCCCGTCTAGTGCTCGTCTAGTGCCCGTCTAGTGCTCGTCTAGTGCCCGTCTAGTGCTCGTCTAGTGCCCGTCTAGTGCTTGTCTAGTGCCCGTCTAGTGCTCGTCTAGTGCCCGTCTAGCGCTCGTCTAGTGCCCGTCTAGTGCTCGTCTAGTGCCCGTCTGGTTTAGGATTTAGTCTAGGATTTAGGCTTAGGGTTTTTAGGTTTAGGATTTAGGTTTAGGGTTGGCGCCTTTTAGTGTTCCTGCTGGCGGGATTCCTTTTAGGGTTCCTGCTGGGGGGATGTCTTTCCGGGTTCCTGCTGGCGGGGCGCCGTTTAGGGTTCCTGCTGGCGGGTCTTTTAGGGTTCCTGCTGGCGGGGTGCCTTTGAGAGGCCACGGATTTAGGTCTAGGATTTAGGTTCAGGATTTAGGTTCGGTTTAGGTTTAGGATTTAGGCTTAGGGTTTTTAGATATAGGAGTTTAGGTTTAGGGTTTAGGTTTCGGATTTAGGCTTAGGATTTTAGGTTTAGGATTCAGGGCACATTTTTGGCTCAAATGTAGAGAAGTTCTGATTTGGAGCTCCAGAAGCGACATTTTGGAGCCGGCCATGGAAATGGCAAGTCTCTTTGCTCAAATGCAAAGAATTTGTGATTTGGAGCTCCAAAAGCGACATTTTGGAGCTGGCCTGGAAATGACCGTTCTTTACTAGAGTTTATATAGAAATTACACCTTTTTGCTAAAACGGAGAGAGTTCGCCATTTGGAGCTCCAAAAGGAACATTTTGGGCCTGGCATGGAAATTGACGGGCACTAAACGAGCACTAGACGAGCACTAGACAAGCACTAGTGCTTGTCTAGTGCTCGTCTGGCGCTCGTTTAGCGCTCGTCTAGTGCTCCATCTAGTGCTCGTCTAGTGCTCCGTCCAGCGCCCGTCTCGTGCTCTTCTATCCCCGGAAATTTTCCGGAAATTTCCGGGGTTGTGCCCTCCCTAGAACCTCTTGTCTAGTGCTTGTCTAGTGCTCGTCTGGTGCTCGTCTAGCGCTCGTCTAGCGCTCGTCTAGTGCTCCATCTAGTGCTCGTTTAGCGCTCTGTCCAGCGCCCGTCTAGTGCTCTTCTATCCCCGCTCCCTAGAGCCTTCTGGCGCTCGTCCAGTAGTGCTCGTCCAGTAGTGCTCGTCCAGTGCTCGTCTAGAGCTCGTCTAGTGCTCCTCTAGCGCTCGTCTAGCGCCCG
>CAUJNA010003478.1:392109-424609 GCA_963377175.1 Effrenium voratum
CTATAGCTTGGGGTTGTCTCACACGTAAAGACATCAGAGGGATCCATGCAACACATTCATCCTTGCTAGAGGGCTAGCCTCTGCAGAAGAGGCGCGCCAAGTAAACCTTGTTTTTTGTGGAAGTTTGTTATCCATGCAACACATTCATAGAGGGCTAGCCTCTGCAGAAGAGGTGCACCAAGTAAACCTTGTTTTTTGTGGAAGTTTGTTATGCCAGAAAGCCCCTGCAGAAGGGGAGCTGAAAAACAATTCCCAAAACAATTCCCCTGCAGAAGGGGCGGAGAAGAGAACAAACAGCAAATCCTCTGCTGAAAGAGCAATTCCCCTGCAGAAGGGGATGGGGAAAGCAAAGCACAGCCTCTGCAGAAGAGGGTGCGCGCGCAAGCCTCTGCAGAAGAGGCTGCAGGAATATCTTGCATGAGCTGATTTGCATGCGTTTGAGCACACACACATTAATTGTTGGTGCTGCAGTTCCATGGCTCAAGCTGAGATTAGCTTGCAAGTAAAACACTTGCTGGTGAGAAGCATGAATAACATGCAGCCTGGGATCATGACTGTGGAGCAGCTGCAAGCCATGCTGCACGCCCAGCTGCAGCAAGGGCTGGGCCAGGGGCCTGTCCGAATGCAGCCCTTGAGCATGCATCTGCTGCAGACGCAGCAGCAGCAGCCGCAGCAGCAGCAGCAGCTGCCGCAGCAGCTGCCACAGCAGCAGCAGCAGCAGCAGCAGCTTGACGAACAAGAGATGTGCAACAAGTTGCTGCAGGCTTTGAGCTCTGGGCCAGGATTCTGGGCGTCAGATGATGCAGCTGGAGATCTTGACCTTGAGCAAGGCAACAGCAGGGACAGGAGGCTGGCCAAAAGGAAGGTTGTGCAAAAAGCCATTGTGAACCTGCTGGCCAACCAGCTGGACCAAGGAGGGCAAGGAGGCTGGGCAAAAGTGCAGGAGCTGCTGCAAAGCTTGCAGCCTGGTGAAGCCTCAGACCCCAACCCAGCTTCCTCAGCTGATGGTGGGAAAGTTGCAGCCAGCTGGAAAGGCTGGTGCAGAAGGTGTGGGGTCCAAGCTTACAGGAACAGAGGCTGGTGCGACAACTGCGGGTATGGCCAAAAGAGGAAATGGCATGGAAGCTGGGAAGAAGAAAGCAAAAGCAAGCGGCAGGAGCAGGGCGAGCAGGAGGCAAATAAGCAAGAAGTGGCAAACTTTGAGAAGAAGGAGGTGGCCAACTTTGAGAAGAAGGAGGTGGCCGAGACGAAGGAGTCACAGCAGCTGGTGAACTACCTGCTGAGCCAAGGGAAGAGCGAGCAGGAGGCCAAAGAGGAAGCCAGCACCTTCGAAAAGATGCAGGCCCTGCAGGAAACAGAAGAAAAGATGGCAGCAGATGCTGTGCAGTTGGCAGCTGAGCAGGAGCAAAAGGCTGCAGCTGAGGAGAAAAAAGCAGCAGCTGAGGAGAAGCAGCTCGCAGAAGCAAGAAGCAGTGGCCAAGCTTGCTGAGGCATCTGCAAAGAGGAAGGCTGCTCAGGAGGCAAGAGCTGCAGCTGAAAGTGCCAAGAAAGCTGCTGAAGAGAAAGCTCTGCAGCTGATCTCAGAAGTTGCAGAGCAGATGAAGGAGCAGGATGCAACGAATGCAGCTGAAGAGAGTGCAGCAGATGCCTCTGAGACTGAGCCGCCTTCACCTCCCAAGGCCACAGAGAAAAAGAAGAAGAGCAAGAAGAACAAGCAGCCAAAGACCAAGAAGAGCCCCAAGAAGAGCCCCTTTGACCCGAGGTGAGAGCTGTATACAATATTGCATGAGAATAATATATTCATGGCGATTGCACTGCGCAAGTGCTATTTTCCATGCATTGCAGTCTTCCAGACCTGAGGAAAATGCTTTGAGCGCGTTTTTTCCATTGCAGGGGGGGGAGATTCGCATTGCAGAAGTTGCAACATGTCCAGCTGAATCAGGGGAGAGTCAATTAAGCCTCTGCAGAAGAGGCAATAGTGCTGTTTTGATTTAGTTGACAATTGTTTAGAAACTGTTCAAGGGACAGCTTTGGTGCCATGGTGGTAAAGCCCCTGCAGAAGGGGCAGGAAAGACTGAGCAGGCATCCTGAAGAGCAAAACCCCTGCAGAAGGGGGATCTGAGGCAAGCTGTTTGAGAAACACATGTGTGCACGCAGTAGCCATGCAGCCTTGGATGTTCAAGAAGTGGCTTCCAGATAGCTTTGCTCCTTAGCAGGAAATGTCTAGGCCCATGAGGGTCCAGCTTGTTCCAGCCATTGGAGGTGACCGTCTGATGTGGAGCCACAAGAACATGGTTGTCTTCGCCAGCATCAGAGGTGGACCTGTGGAAGCCTACCTGGAGCGTGAAGATGGGACCAAAGAAATGGTTGCATTTGATGCACCAAGCATCACGAATGCTGAGGAGAGGTGGTCTCAAATGAGTGAGAGGCCAGAGCAGCTGGCAAGGTGGTTGCAGCAAAGCCCAGATGAGTGGATGAAAATGCTGCAGCTTTTGGAGGTGGCACACGCAATGAAACTTTTTGAAGCCTGGAGACATCAAGAATTTGTGAGCTCTGACTTCAAGCTTGTGAGAGCTTGGGTGCATGATTTGCCTGAGCCTAGCAAGGGCCATGGCAAAGGCAAAAACAAGCACACACAGCCTCAAAAAGGCAAAGGCAATAGGAAGGGTGTCACTGTGATGAAGGGCAAAGGCAAACTTTGGTGTGAGCATTGCCAAAGTGCTTGCCGCCCACTGTGCATGTGCCACTGCCATGATGTAGCCTTGGAACACAGGTACTGGGGCCAAGTGTAAGCACCTGATCACTGCTGGTGCAAAGGCAAAAAAAGTGCAGTGTGACGAATTCACATGGTTTGGCTTTATTACAGACATTTTGTCTGTGCCATGCTACAGGTAGTTTGGTATGTTTTTTGTGGCCTGCATTGTAAATACTACAGTCTGTATTACAGATTTTTTTATCTGTATTACAGATTTTTTATCTGTATTACAGATTTTTTTTTTATCTGTATTACAGATTTTTTATCTGTATTACAGATTTTTTATCTGTATTACAGATTTTTTTTTATCTGTATTACAGGTGTTTTTATCTGTATTACAGATTTTTTATCTGTATTACAGATTTTTTATCTGTATTACAGATTTTTTATCTGTATTACAGATTTTTTATCTGTATTACAGATTTTTATCTGTATTACAGATGTTGTTTTCTGTATTGCAGATGTTGTTTTATCTGTATTACAGATTTTTTATCTGTATTACAGATTTTTTATCTGTATTACAGATGTTGTTTTCTGTATTGCAGATGTTGTTTTTTCTGTATTACAGATGTTTTTTTCTGTATTGCAGATGTTTTTTCTGTAGTACAGATGTTTTTTTCTGTATTACAGATGTTTTTCTGTATTACAGATATGTTGCCTGTACTACATACTTAGCAGAAGTATGTGTTTGTTGTTTCAGTCTGGGTTGTTGCTTTGTTTTTTTTTGCATCTGGCTCATTCATGGAAGCATTGGGGATGTGAAGAAGGCCCTGCAGAAGGGCTCTCAAATGCATCTGGTTTTGCAGAAGGGCCAGGGCATTGGGAAACTGCATTTGGCCCTGCACAAGGGCCAAGTCCAATGTGGAAAGTGAATCTGGCCCTGCAGAAGGGCCAGATGCAATATAGGAGTGTGCCTGGCCATCATGTTGTGAGGGCGCAAGTGCTGCATTTATTGCAATGTTCTCAGGCTTGCATGCGTTGCCACAAGTGGATCTGTGTAGCAAAGTAGATTGAGCACTGAAGACACTGAGCCATGGGGCCCCGCAAGAGACCCTCCATGAGCACATCAGGTGAAAGCAAGAGCAAGTCGGCCAAGGCTGAGGGTGTAAGCCTGCCTGATTCAGAAGGCCAACCCTGTACCAGTCGACCAGACTGAAGAGCCTGAAAAAGCAGGCAAGAGCCAGAATGAGGACCCAAGCCCGCTTGACCACGTGAAGTCTGAGTTGAGCAAGTCAAGAGCTTGAACATGAAGCTGGAGTTGCTGAGGAGCAACACCGACTTGTCTGCAGACGATAAGTTGCAGCTTTTGAACGACCACTTGACCTTGGGTGACTGGAACAAGCTCAATGGCAGGTTTTCCTCAGCCAGAAAAAAACAAAACAGTGAAATTGACAAGTTGGCTGCAAGCCAAGGGCAGAAAGCTCACAGGCACTTGGTTGGCTGCCTTGCCCTTGACCCAACCATGACTGATGTCTGGCAAGAGTTAACCCACACTGTGAGGGGGAGCCAAAATCTCGAGAAGACTGATGAGTGGATCAGCTGGACCAAGATGTTGCAAGAATGGAGTGAGGAGGAGACGATGCACATTCACAGTGGAAGAATCTCTGAAAGGGAGTGCCCAGACACACCTGGAGTTTGGGAATTCAAAGACAACAACAAGGTGAAGACAACCAAGGTGTTGGGCAGAGATAAGCAGCTCAGCAAGTCTTCCAAGAGCCAGCTCAAGCCAGAGACCAAGGAGGACGATGATGATGACTGGGACAAGGCTTGGACTGCCTTTGGCTCAGCAGCTTCAATGACATCCAGCTGTTTGGCACTGGTTCCAGCATTGCCAAGGGCAAGGGGAGCATGAAGGGTAAGACTTCCAAAGGCATTGGCAAGAAAGGAAAAGCAAACAAAGATGATGAGGAGCAGGTGACCAAGAAACAAATCCAGTGGCTGAAATCTGCTTTGTCCAAAGCCATCACTGTCGTGGGCTGCAAGGCATTTGAAACCACAGATGGTGACAAAAGAGGGCACGCAGCCAAAGCAAAGGGTGAGCTGGAAGAGATCCTCTCCAAAGTGTCCGACAAGGGCGATGTGTGGGAGCACAAGGAGTTCCAGGCCATTCAGCAGAATGCCAAAGAGAAGATTGCCTTGTGCAAAGAAATATTTGGCTGAGAGGCTAGGATAGCAGCTGGAGTAGAAATGCTGCGCACCAGAGACCGATCTGACTGAGAAAACAATGGCGTCTGTGCCAGCTGCATAGATTGCTGGCACGCATGTTGAGGATCTGGTTTGCCAGCAAATATTTGGCTCAGCAAAGGGCAAGGTTAGCAGCATGCTGTCAGTTGAAGAACTTGCCTTGCTGGCAGATTATAAGATTTGCCTGTCCTGTTGGCTGTGCCAACTGGAGCCATACCTGCCAAGGAGTTCATGCAAGCAGCCTTGCTCATGCATGTGTTTTCATGAATGTGTTTTCTTTGCATGCAGGACTGAGTACTTGAAGCTGTGGCAGATTTGCAAAGACTGTCGGTGTGAATTCGATGAAGCTGAGCCTCCAGAATTGAGTTTAGCATCAGTTGGTGTAATTCGACTGCAGACCATTGCAAAGGAGCCGACAGATGACCCAGAGATGCAATAGCCAAGGCGCAGCAAAGGAAAAAGTGCAGGTTGTGAATCTGTTGCGCTGCAGAAGTGCATTCCAGCTTATAGCTAGTATAGGATCATGCTGCAGCCGATAAGCATCATGCCTGGGTACAAGCAAAGCCTGGGGTGCTTGCGCGACCCCAAAGCAGCCAACACAGATTCAGAATCAGTGTTGCAGACTCACTTGCTTTGGCTGTGGACTCTTGGTGACATCTCTGCCATTGCTTGCCAGAAAATAGCACACAGTGCTTTTCTGGATGGGCTGAAGCACCCTGCCGTGGCCAAGGTGGCCAGCTGTGGCTCCTGGGGACAACACCCCAACAATGTGTCCAGGGATTTGGAGAGGATGGTGGTTTCAGAAAGCAAGGCATCCTTTGCAGAGCCCACTATCATCAAGGATTGCCCTTGCTCCAACCCCAGGACAAGTGAGGAAGAGACCACTGACGTTGCTTTTTTTGACCCTTGCAACACTGTGGCAGCATTGCAGGAGAGCCCAGAGCATTTCCAGAGCATTTTCCAACCAGATGGCCTACATGAGTTTTGGAACAATGTTAGGCCTGATGACCCCAGGCTTAATACTCATGCAGGAATCCAGCTTAAAGCATGAGGACCTACCAGCAACAGTCCCACTCTGGGTTCATGGAGATGGTGTGGAGTATGCCGATGGCAAAACTATGATGGTGTATTCCTGGGGCTCTGTCTTGAATTCAGGCCCATCATTGAGCTCATCTCTCTTGCTGCTGGCCTTTCCCAAAGATTGTGCAGTGAGTGCAACCTGGGAGACACTGTGGTCACATATTGTTCCTTCATTCTCTAAGCTGCAGGCAGGAAAGACTGACATTGTTCACAATTACAGGTTTACAATCTGGCAGGTCATGGGTGACCAAGAATTTTTTGCCAATGTCCTGAAGCTGCCACATTGGATGAACGCACAGCCCTGCTGGGAGTGTAAGATGACTGGCCCTCAGCAGCAGAGCAACCTGGACAAAGACATTGAAGGCTGGAGGCTACCTCAAGAAGAAATGAATTGCAGGATCTCAGCACACCCACTCTTTACCATTCATGGAGTATCCCATTTCAATATTGCACAGGATGCAATGCACATCCTGTTTCGCAAAGGTGTTCTTTCTCATTGTATGGGCAATGCGTTGAAGTTTTGGTGCTACACTTGCAAGGCTGTGCCAGGAAGAAGCATAAGGGACAAAGTCAAACATATTTGGCAAAAAATACAGTCGCTCTACAAAGACTTTGAAGTGGACTGCAGGCTGCCCACATTGAAGCTATCCATGTTCACCAGCCCCGACAAGCCTCATCAGACCCAGCCTTTCCTTAGGGCAAAAGCTGGGGAATGCAAAGCATTGGTGCATCTGTTTGCACAACTGGCAGTGGAGTTCCATGAAGGAGATGAAGTCTCCTCCAAGATCCTGGCTATCTTTGAAGACATGGCAGCTTTTGTAGATTTGATGGATGCAGCTCCCAGGTTTCCAAGTGAGCAAGAGGCCTGCCAGGCAGCCTTTCTGATGACTTCCTTTTTGGGGCATTACAAGTGGCTGCAGCTGCACAGGTCCAATGACTTCACCTGGCACACAGTGATCAAATTTCACATGGCCAAGCATTTGGCCCTTGCTTTCAGGTTTGGCAATCCCAGACACGCATGGTGCTTTAAGGCTGAAGACTATGTGGGCAGAATCAGCAAGCTTGCACACTCAGCATCGTTTGGCACAACAGCCACTTTGCTTTCTGTTAAGATCTTGAAAAAGTATCGGCTGATGATGTATGTCAGGTTCTGGAAGGGGCTGCTGTGACACAGAACGTTAACATATTTCGCCAGGCAAAAAAAGAAGTGGTGTGCTGCATGTGCCCTGCAGAAGGGCAAATGAGATCCTTAAGTTCTTGGACATGTCAAGTTTTTGTGCAAAAAAGATTGATATTTTGCAAAAAAAGATTGATATTTTTATATATTTTCTCAGGAAAAGATTGATCTTCCTTGATGTGATTGGGAACACAAAAAACAGCTATAAAATGCAAAGATTGATCTCCAAAAAGATTGATATTTTTTTATAGAAAAAGATTGATTTTTTTTGATCCTGGATCCTCTGGGTTTCCTTGACCGCCTTGAAGAGGAGGAGCAAGGGGTCCGGTGGATGCCGCCAGGGACCACGCTGGCTGAAATGCACGATCTATCGATGTCATTCCTGCCAGACACGCGAGTGTCGTATTCGACCTTTATCGGATGCTATCACCTGCGGTGGGCCAAGCGCCTAAAGATCCGCAACGAAGGCCAGCACAGCAAGTGCTCCCTTTGCGAGCGATTTAAGGCGTATCGCAAGCAGTGCAGTGCGCCGGCTGACTCCAAAAAAGTTTCCGAGGAGTACGCAAGCCACTTGGAAGCTGTCATGCAAGACAGGGCCGCGGACCAGCGCCTGTGCGCAGCCGCTCAGTTGGCTGCGGGGTCCTTGACAGGAGTTCCCAGCAGCGAAAATTCGCTGCTATCCATCACAATCGACGCGATGGACGCAGCGAAATTTCGCTGCCCGCGCAACATAGGCGCCTCTAAAGAGTTTCAAAACCTTTGGCGACCCGAACTGAGTCTGATCGGTGCAATCACAGAAGGCCTGCGCGAGTGCTACTACTTGTGCGATCCCGACCTGTCAAAGAACGCCGACCTTCACATCACAATCATCGGCCATTCTTTGCAGCTTGCGAAAGAGAGCTTTCAGGCGCGGGGAAAGCCATTTCCCCGCCACCTGCGGCTCCACACCGACAACGCGGCGTCCGAAGGAAAAAATCAGACAGTTTTTTTCCTCGCAGCTTGGCTGGTGAAGCGCAAATTGTTCGACAGCGTGCTCCTAACTCAGTTTCGAGTCGGACACACGCACAGCAAAATCGACCAACGATTTTCTGAATTGAGGTCGGCGCTGTCGCAGTCCACCGTGCTGGAGGACCCGTCAGCTTTTGCAGAGGCAATCCGCTCCGGGGTGAAGCCCAGAGAGTCCCGCGAGCTCGCCGTCCACCACCTGCACGCAGCCCCAGACTTCAAAAGCTTCTTTCAACATTTGGAGCTCAGAGTGTCCGGGCACGCGCAGACTAAATTTCAAAAGCAGCGGAACGAGGAAGCGATTCATGCTTTTGGATTCGCGCTCCGCGGTAGCACCAGTGGCGGGCCAACTCTGCCATCAGCCGATCCTGACGCAGAGGATGTGATACTGACTTGTCAGCAGTACCTGAGCAGCCACGAGCCTTGCCAAGAGCCCGCTGTGTTTGCTCGGGCCACCGACTTTGAAAAGCTGCCGCCTAATGGCCCCTCGCAGCTGTCTGCACGGCTTTCGCTTTCGCAGCGCCAGCACCGGGAGTTCCAAAAAACTGCAGAGGCGATTTCGCGGGAGCCCTGGTCAATGCACGCAGGGTGCGCGTTTTTGCTGCAGTTTCTCGAAGAGAACGCGAACAACACCTCCGAGCAGTGGGTCCCTCTGCCCACGCAGTGGATGTTGCAGGGGACTCGCGCGGAGGTTGACGCTACCCGCGACGAACCGGTAGGACGGGCGCTGGCAGAAAATGCATTTTCTTGGAACCACGCCAAGCCCGCGCCAGTCCAAGTTGCAAGGCCACCGCAAAAATTGCGGCGCCTGCAAGTCAAGCAGCCAGCGCTGCTGCGACAACCGACAATCGGAGACGAGAGCACTGCCGCGGCCAGAGGCGCTAGCAGTTCTGAGGCAGCAGCTGTTCCAGAGCAGGGCCAGACTCTGTCCCACCCAGAGGCTGAGCCATCGACGCCAGAGCTGCCACCGCCCGCCGGTCCACTGGATGGAGGACCACTCTTGCCAGCCGCTTCTCGCGTGTCAGATCCAGGGGCAGAGCACGGCAGGGATACCATGGGTGCCCCGGCAGCCTTATACGGCAGAGGCGGCGCTCCGCCGAGAGTGGCAGCGCCCGGCTCACGGCCAGCGGCCAAGCCGGCGGCAAAAGCCGAGGCCGGAGCAAAGGCAAAGGGCAAGGCGAAGGCCAAGGCCGCCAGTAAGGCAGCTGCAGCCAAGCCATCTGCCAAGGCCCGGGCCCAGGCTCTAGGCTCGGAAGCGCCCGCTGCCCGGCCACCCCGCAGACACCTGGGGCGCCTGCCAATGCCCGCTGGCGCTGCTGCGCTTCTCGGCTGCACCCGGTGTCGTTACAGCGCGTCTGGCTGCCAGCAGTGTCGAAAAAAGGCCGGCATCCAGCTGAACCAGGACGAAACTGCGTGGATCTGGAGGCCCGCCGACTAGCCAGCCAAGGTGAAAGCTTGGCGGGAAAAAGAATCGCTGCCCTGCCTAGACTGATTCCGATTCGACGCAGGCTACATTTGGCCACACTTCTGACCGCCACTTACTACTGCCGTCCAACGGTTCGTTCCGCGATGCGCGTTGGCAGTGTTGCTTTTCTTTGCGTCTTTGGCTTAGAACAGTTCTCTCTGATGTATTTCACAGCTGCAGCTCAACCCCCACATCTTGGCTCAAACCATAGCACCATGAAGAAGCCCATAGACAGGCACCCGTGACAAGTCAACCCACCACGTCCATTTGTCATACCTCCCGTTCAAATTGAACCCAGTCATCCTGGTCCGTCCAGCATCATGGCCGACCACAGCGACGACGTTGTCATCGCTTGTCCGCCGTCGTCCAGTCATAGGCCACGAAGTCGCAGCCGACGGAGGCGAAGCTGGAGTCACTGACAGAGTGTCCACTCGGCGTCGTGCGTTTGCTGCAAGCTTTGAGATTTGTCACACATCTACATTTAGAAGCAGTAACTAGCGTCGGTCATGATGTTGAGTCACTGATATCTCCGCCGCCAGGTCAGCTTCGCAGCACCGGTCGGCCATCGAGATCGAAGACGAGGACGCAGGGCAGCACATCTTCATGGAATTCTTCTCGCCACCGCGGGTCGCCATACCTTTGCGGCGCGAGGGATTTCTAGCAGTCTACAGCTTTGACATCGTCACGGGCTACGATTTCCTACAGTTCGAAGATCGCGCCCGGGCATGGAGCTTACTTGAAGCACATGACCCAATGTTTGCAATGCTGTCTTCCCCCTGCACGATGTTCAGCACAATGCAAAACGCCAATCTCGCGAAAATGAATCCCGCAGACAGAGCGCGGCGATTTGAGGAGGCAAACTGTCTACTTGACTACTCAATGATGGTGGCCAAGCGACAGTGCCGCAAGCGACAGCTTTTTGCCCATGAGCACCCTCAGAGGGCCAGGTCTTGGAAGCGACCAAGTGTCCAGGCCGTAGCAAAAGAGCCCGGAGTTCACAAGGTTTCTTTTGACCAGTGCAGGGTGAACTTGCGCACCCCGGTCACCAAGAAGCTTCTCAAAAAACGGACGACGCTGCTGACAAACTCTGCAGCTCTCGTCAATCTTTTCACCCCCCTTCAATGCTGCTGCTCTGAGGCACACGCAGTCATCGAAGGCTCCGAGGGCGGCATCTCCCTCAGCAAGTGGTGCCAAGTCTACACGCCAGAGTTTGTCGATTTGCTGCAGAAGGCCGTCAAAGCAGAGTGGGAAAGCCGCCGCTAGACGGCAGCTGCGGCGCTTGCGCAGGGCCAGCATGCAGCCTCTCGGGACGCCTGCCCAGAGCGCTGGGTGATAGCACGTCGCCGACTCCAAGGAAGAAAAAAAAAGGAGTGACACCCATTATGTCGTCATGTCCAAATCTTGACGATCTGGGGGGGCAGAATTTCCGCCCCCCCAGATGGTCAAGTTTCGGCAGAAACTTGACGATCCCTCTTGTGAGTTATCAAAACTTGACGATGTGGGGGGGCAGGATTCCCGCCCCCCCAGTTGGTCAAGATTCATGGTTTCCATCCTGAGATGGTCAAGTTTCGGCAGAAACTTGACGATCTGGGGGTGCAGGATTTCCGCCCCCCCAGTTGGTCAAGATTTGGGGTTTTGTAGTTTGGGAAATGTCACCCCCTCCCCCAGACGAGTTTTGGCTCAAATGACATTTGAAAGGACACATGCATCAGCAGTAGCCACGCATAGCCAGCTTCACATTCACATCAAAGCAGCACAGCAGCTTCACCCCCGCCGCCATTTTTGCCGCCTACGCTTTGCCCGCCATCATGGCGGCCAGCTTGGAGGCCAAGGCAGAGACAGATGAAAGGCCTGAAGACACGAAAGCGACCTCCAAGGAACCTCTCGAAGCAGCTCAGAGCCTGGGGCCGGCCACTCCTGCAGGAGCGCCGGTCCTAGGGCAGATTTTGCAAAGCCAGCTGGCCTTGCAGCCCGAAAATTTTCGAGAAGAGACACTGCGCATCACGGACGCCATCTTGGACGCGTTCGGGGGCCCTGTGCAATACTTAACCGCGATGCTGGGGGCGGATCCCAGCTCCAAATGGGGGGAGTTTGTTGACGATCTGAAAGCCAACTTCCCCCCAAGGCCAGATCTGACATACTTATCTGGCACCAGCCTGTCTCAGTCACCGATGACCCTCTCTCTCTGGCAGTTGGGCTGGGGACTGAGCTGCACTTCCAAGCCGGCTACGTTCAAGATCACCGCGCGCCGGCTGGTAGACGAATACTTGTGCAACTCCTTCCTGACCGAGGCCGAGCCTTTGCTTCTGTATCAAGGCCCGGAATCAGGAGCAGCGGTTGACGCCAACGACCAGCCTGTGTTTTTCACGCACTATGTGAAAGGAGCTGCGCGTGCTACAAGCGTCTTGTTTCTTGCGCACGTATTGGTTCACCACCTAAAGGCCGACGTGGCATCTCTGAGCCCCCAGCTGCATCAAAGCATGACCGTGATCTCGGCAACTCGGTCAGTGGCGGCCACGGACGCTGCTTCCATCGCCATTGAAAATGCAAAGCTCAGCGCCCGAGGCGATATTCGAAAGGGTCATGACACCATCACTTGGCTCAGCAAACTCAGCCTGCTTAAGCAGAAGGGACTTTCGCCTACCGAAGTCCTTCGGCGCTGGAACGAAGCAGCGACCCGCGAGTCCGCCCTGCAAGGGCAAAAGCGCACGGCCATCCTGCAGCTTTTGGAGCTGCCGCAGGAATCCGTGCTACTTTTGCTCGAGCACAGCTCCAACTTTGGGGAGGACACAGCTTTCGCGCACGACGCCTTTGCGAACAAACGTCTGTCACCTGGGTTCTCCCCCCGCGGCATCGCAAAGCCTTGGCAGAAGCGCCTCACAGTCACAGTGGACGGGTTCAACTTGTTCATCCAGCACGTGCACGGGACGCAAATGCGCAAAACCAGGCCGATGCGCAAAAAATGGGAGAAGGCTGCCCTGGAAGAGGCCATGAGCATGGCACAGCTGTTGGTGAGTTGCGCAGCAGAGATGCAGCTTCAGCAGCCAGTTCCAAGCGCCTTGCTGCGAGAGAAAGCCATGCTGCCTTTTCTCGAGGGGACCATCGCCCTCGAGCTTGAGCTGCAAGCAGCTATCAGCGAGGCCAAGACAGACTTTCAGCCGGCAGACATCTCGGCATTCAAAGAGATCCGAGCTATCTGCCTAGCTGATAGGGATGAAAAGATGTCTGCAATTGGCCAGGGCCCTCGCATCACCGCAGGAGAACTCGAGAAACAGGCGTTTGAAGTGATGCTGGCATCAGCGGATCACGATGCCAACAGATATCGGGCTTGGCGGACAAAGTGCATGGACCGGGATGCAGCGCAATACTTTGCGCAGCTGCAGCACACCTGCAATCGTCAGAGCCAAGCCAAGCAAGCTGCGCAGGCGGTCTTTCAAGATGGGCCTACCTGGCATATGAGGCTGGCGATGTTTGACAAGCGCGACGCTGCAAATCTTGAGGCCGCCCTCCAAATGGCTGAGAAGATCACAAAGCTGCACCAGCTTCCAGGCAGGGAAGCCGTGCACAACCTG
This sequence comes from Effrenium voratum, assembly GCA_963377175.1. Taxonomy (NCBI): domain Eukaryota; class Dinophyceae; order Suessiales; family Symbiodiniaceae; genus Effrenium; species Effrenium voratum. The sequence goes on from CAUJNA010003478.1 coordinate 405,348, forward strand.
TGCATCATCAACTGGGCATCGCCTGGCATACACAGCGGCAGCGCCCAAAAAGCGCAAGCAAATCTGACCGGAGCTCTAGTGAATGGACCGGCTGTGTCGCTTGGCCTCTGCCTCAGCCCAGTCCATTTCTACAAGCGCGGCAGTCTGTACAAAGCAGAGCAAGGCTGCGTGAATCAGCTTGCCAACGCAGCTCTGAACACGGACAACCGCTTTGCAGTGGCCTACTCCGGGAGGACAGACGAGAGGGAGCGGCGAGCTTTGTTGCAGCCAGGCTTCATCTTGATGCCGGGCGGCCAGGAAGAATCCTCCGCGCACAAGGCCACATGGCAGTTCTGGAGGTCGGCGCCCGTGTTTCAGCAGGCGGTGATCGGTGGCGTTTCCATGCTGCCTTCCTCGCAGATGCTGACCATCGAGGACATGCACCCAGAAGCTTTGCCAGACTCGTCTGACTTGGCAACGCATGTCAGCCAGTCAGAAAAACACCAGCAAATTGGACAGGACGCCGCCCGCAAGCTGATGCAAGCCGTTCTACCCGGCGCTGCTATCAGCGCCAGCCGGGCGGCCATCCTCATCGTCGATTGCTCTGCCCACACTCTGGAGTTCGCCAAGGCCGTATATGAGGAGCGGGCGCGCAAGTCTGCAAACGTGCCACTGTACTATCTCGGCTTCGCAGAGACATCTGCCGAGCTGGAGTGGCAGCAGCACCATTTGCAGACATGGCTGAGCGAGGGCTTTTTGAGTGGCGACTTGCCCCTGCCTGCAGGCGCCCCTGCACTGATGTCGAAGGAGCTACCGGCAGAGCTCACATCGGCGCTCCCTCCCAAGCCAGAGCTGAATACTCTCACCTGGTCGAACAAGAAAGCCGACGGTCTTCCCACGCTGAAAACGCCAGAAAAGGTTTTGCTAGCCTGGCATGACCATGCAGTCTTCGGCGCAGAGTTTCAGGCATGGCTATCGCGCACCCGCGAGACCATTCCGCTGGACTTCACCGGCGATGACCCTAGCAGCAGCAGACCTGCAAGCGTGGCCGGTGGCTCTGGGACCCCGGTCAAGCGAGAGTCCGCTGGGGGCGAGTCAGGGCAGCCACCTCGGAAAGTTCTGAAGACCGAGTCGGTGGAAGCCAAGTCAATCCCCTTGGCTGAGCTGCCAAAACCTCTGTGCTGGCAAGCAGCACTGCCGTCAGGCGCAGCCAAGAACAAGGGGAATGCCCTGAAGATGGTGATCACCATCGGCAAAAGAATCTTCATAGCCAACGAAGCAAGCGCCTCTGAAATAACCCTGCCAGCCGGAGCCACAGTGGCCGGCTACTACAAAGGCAAATTTCTTCTGCAGGGCGACCGAAAAGCCGAAGCAGATGGCTTGCAGCTTCGCGCGTCGGACTGCTTGTACCAGCTTCACGATAGCAATAGCCTCGTCGTCTTTGAAGGTAAAGTCGCCACTGTGGGGCAAGTCGTGGCGCAGAAGCGTGCGCTGACCCCCCTCAGCGTCGTAATCTGCTACCACGACTTGGTAGAGCAGCCGACCCCTGAAGACGCAAAGCATTTCGTGCTTCAGGTGAAGAACCAGGTGCTATTCCGTCCAGAGAACGCACCCGCCGCCGAGGACAAGAAAAGCGCAGATGGCTGCGTAACTGTGGCACTGACCAGCTTGGCAGGCTGTCTGGAAACATCCTGCTGGGAAACGTCTCGCGCGCATCTGCTGTGGGCAGTGAAGTGGTCTGCCCGCGGTTTGCAGCCCGTGCGCCCCATGATAGTCCTCGCCGCCAGCACCACTGTCACAGCAGGGCAAGCGGTTGAGCTTGCCAAGTAGGCGTGGCCGCCCCGCTTGCAAGGCCTTTGGCACTGGGTTAGGCACTCTTTGGCTCTGAGGGAAAAAGCATTGCGTTGTGTCTTTTATGTTGCTTGGTCCAGGGTCCATCGTGTTGAAATACTTCACAAACGTCAATGATTTTGCATTGAACCCTTTGGCTGTTTGGCCCAAAATCATTATCAGTCTGGTATGGCTGTCAGGTCATGCCGTCGCCACAGAGTCATGTCAGGGCCCAGCCACAAGTCTCAAATTAGCTAGGCGAGCTGTTGTCGCCCCCGGTCAATGTCAAGCTTGTAGTCTTAGTTTTCTGCCCTCTGACGCCCTCGCCATGCCGCCGAAAACTAGAAACAAAGCAACGTGGGCGCAAATTGCCCTGGGGTGTGAGCCTCGGCCAACGCCGCCCCCTGGCCAAGGCGGCACGCCTGGCGTGCCAGCAGCGGCAAGCTCCGGCAGCCTACTGCCAGACCCGGCCGCGCCCAAGCAGCGCAGTGCTGCGTCTGCGATGGCTACTGGCTCGGCGGGGCCAGCGCCATCAGCGGCGGGGAAAGCTGCCCAGCCGCCTCCAAGCGGGAAGCCAAAGGCAGCCCAGGAAGCGGCGCCTGCTTCGGCCGCCCCAAAGCAGCCAGCAGCACACGCGCCTGGCGCTGCTGCCACCGCAGTGACAAGTCACAGCCAGCCAGCGCAGCAGGCGCCCCCTGCGGCTGCTGCTACTGGCCAAACCCAGCCAGCGCAGCAAGCACGCCCCGCTGATGCCACGGGCCAAGCACTGCCGCCGCAGCAAGCGCCCCTTGCAGCTGCCGTCACTGGCAAATCCCAGCCAGCACAGCAGGCGCCTCCTGCTGCCGCTGCCACTGGCCAAGCCCAGCCAGCGCAGCAAGCGCCCCCTGCAGCAGCAGCAGCAGCAGCAGCAGCCACCGGCCAATCCCAGCCAGCACAGTCAGCTTCGCAAGGTGCAGCAGCAGCCACCACTCAGCCAGCGCAGGCCGCACTTGCCACTGCCAGCCAGGCAGCGCAAGCAGCACCTGCTACTGGCGACGCGCAAGCGCCAGCGCCAACGACAAGCATGCAGCTGCCGCCGCCGCCGCCCCCAGCGGCTCGTCCGCCGATGCGCCATAGGTTTGCTCCAGTGATTCAGTGCGACATCTGTGGGCAAACTATCAAAGGCGACATGCTGGCGCTGCGCGCGCATCAGACCACCAGCAGCCGGTGCGCTGCCACTTCCAGTGGCCAAGGTCTGGCCCACCGCGTGCGCTGCCCTCATGGCTGCCCAAGAACAATCGCCCGCGATGATGCGTGGGCTTTGCAGCAGCACGAGATGCACTGCGAAGCACTCCGCGCACGTGAGGCGAACGACCCGCCGAGCTACTGGCGTAGCCAGCGCTCGGGGTCAAATCAAGATCAGCCCAGCCACTGGCAAGGCCAGCGCTGGGAAGATCGCCGTGACTGGCATGACAATGACGCCGGCTACTGGCAGCAGGAAGGCCAGCGCTGGACGCCCAACAACCGCTGGCAACGCAGCAGGGCCAGGAGCCAGCCCCCAGCTCGCGCAAGCGATATCATCCTCCGCCAAGCAATGAGCTGGGAACTGGAAAGGGCTGCCGAGGCGCTGCAGCAAAGCCAGCAGCAGCAGCAGCAGCAGCAGTGGCGCGAAGCTGCTGCGCCGTGGCGCACCACCTCTGAGTCGGAGCAGCCCAGCCACTGGGACAGCCAGCGCTGGGACGGCGACGACGGGTGGCAGTCCTGGCAGCCCAGCCACTGGCAAAGCCAGCGCTGGGATGATGCGCCGGACAACTGGCGGCAGTCGCGGTGACCTCGCGCAGCGCAGACTCGCGGAAGAAAAGAGTATGTTCGCCGCTTGCTTGGGGATTGCAACGCTCACATTGTGCTGTATGATTTTCCGCGCGTTGGGTACCATTTGGGGTAGCAGTTGGCGGACTTAGAACACACTAAAAAAAATCGGCATGCACATGTGGTCCAACGCAAGCAAGTGATATCAGGGCACTGGCTTCGAACTTCGAAATAGCTCAGGGCTGCAAGCGGGTCCTGTGGGAAACGCTCCCCCCCAAACCACCCTTGATTGGCATGTACCGATGTGGGATTCAAGCGGAAGCGCCTTGCGGTGACACCTCCAGAATCTATCCCGTCTTGTTATCGCGCATTGAAAAGCAGGAAAGTTTGCCGACAAAAAAGGTCGATTTTACATTGAAAAAAGTCGATTTGAAAAAAATATGCCTTTCTAGTGCTCGTCTAGTGCTCGCCTAGTGCCCGTCTAGTGCTCGTCTAGTGCTCGTCTAGCCCGTCTAGTGCTCGTCTAGTGCTCGTCTAGTGCTCGTCTAGTGCTCGTCTAGTGCCCGTCTAGCGCTCGTCTAGTGCCCTAGTGCTCGTCTAGTGCCCGTCCAGCGCTCGTCTAGTGCCCGTCTAGTGCTCGTCTAGTGCTCGTCTAGTGCCCTGTGTAGTGTCTCGTTCTCGTCTAGTGCTCGCCTAGTGCCCGTCTAGTGCTCGTCTAGTGCCCGTCTAGTGCTCGTCTAGTGCTCGTCTAGTGCCCGTCTGGTGCTCGTCTAGTGCTCGTCTAGTGCTCGTCTAGTGCTCGTCTAGTGCTCGTCTAGCCCGTCTAGCGCTTGTCTAGCGCTCGTCTAGCGCTCGTCTAGTGCCCGTCTAGCGCTCGTCTAGTGCCCGTCTAGCGCTCGTCTAGTGCCCTAGTGCTCGTCTAGCGCTCGTCTAGCGCTCGTCTAGTGCCCGTCTAGTGCTCGTCTAGTGCTCTGTCTAGTGTCTCGTTCTCGTCTAGTGCCCGTCTAGTGCTCGTCTAGTGCCCGTCTAGTGCTTGTCTAGTGCTCGTCTAGCGCTCGTCTAGTGCTCCTCTAGTGCCCGTCTAGTGCTCGTCTAGTGCTCGTCTATAGTGCTCGTCTAGTGCCGTCTAGCGCTCGTCTAGTGCATGTCTAGTGCTCGTCTAGTGCCCGTCTAGTGCTCGTCTAGTGCTCGTCTAGTGCTCGTCTAGTGCCCATCTAGTGCTCGTCCAATGCCCGTCTAGTGCTCGTCTAGTGCCCGTCTAGTGCTTGTCTAGTGCCCGTCTAGTGCTCGTCTAGTGCCCGTCTAGTGCTCGTCTAGCGCCCGTCTAGTGCTCGTCTAGTGCCCGTCTAGTCTAGTGCTCGTCTAGTGCCCGTCTAGTGCCCGTCTAGTGCTCGTCTAGTGCTCGTCTGTGCGTCTAGTGTCCGTCTAGCGCTCGTCTAGTGCCCGTCCAGTGCTCGTCTAGTGCCCGTCTAGTGCTCGTCTAGTGCTCGTCTAGTGCCCGTCTAGTGCTCGTCTAGTGCCCGTCTAGTGCTCGTCTAGGGCCCATCTAGTGCCCGTCTAGTGTCTGTCTAGTGCCCATCTAGTGCCCGTGTGCCCGTCTAGTGCTCGTGTGCTCGTCTAGTGCGTGTCGTGCTAGCGCCCGTCTAGTGCTCGTCTAGTGCCCGTCTAGTGGTCTAGTGCTCGTCTAGCGCTCGTCTAGTGCCCGTCTAGTGCTCGTCTAGTGCCCGCTGGGAAGCGGCTTCGGCACTGAAAGCAGAAAAAGCAACCAAAACGGCGCCAAAACAGAAAAAGCAACCGCCTACCTACTTATGCCGCTCACCGAATCCACGCTTCTGTCCACAAGGCCTGGTAAGCCCTAACGGCAACGTTTCTGTACGCACCATGTTCACAACCACTCCCCACCCGCAAACCCATGGCACTGCATCGGAAACTCTGAGGCTCCCAGCCAGGGGGGCAGCTTTTCAGTGGCATGCCAGCTGCCCTCTAGCGTCCCCCTGAGCGCCAATAAGAATTTAAAAGCGTGCTCCACGGGTCGACAATGTGGCTTCCCGCTTCCCCTGCCCGTCTTTCGTAAAGCAACTTATCCCAATAAAGATTGAATGATGCTAAACTTTGCGGCGTCATCACCTGTAACATGGACCCCGGACGAATGCACCTGTCAGAAAACCAAATTTGGCAGGTGCTTCCCCCAAGGATTGCTTCTAAGTAAGACAAGCCCCATATTGATCAACCAGGGTTCTTAAATCCTGAGTTCGCGCGCAAATCAATTGGGACCACGCGTGCACGTGTGGCCGTGACAATCCCCCTTGCGGTGCCGGCATGAGATAGAAAAAGACTTAAGAAAAGCGAAAGACGGCAGCAACGAGTGGCGAGAAAATCTTCAACACCAGGCAGAAGAGGGAGACACAAACAGAAGGAAAATAGTGGAGAAAATGGCAGGGAGAAAAGGCAGAAGCAGAACGCGGAACCGAGCGGAGAGAAGAGCGATTAAAGGAGCAGAGAGAAATGTGGAGAGAAAAGCGGGGGAGAAACAGAGCCCGTCAAAACCATCAGACTAAACATAGCCCTTGGTGCCACAATGCAAAATCTTCCCGCTAAGGCCATGGGCGGTTTCGGAGCCCAAAGCCACACCTTCTGCGTCGCATAGCCGGTGCCATCATGCGACTCTTGCTTCTATGACCTGCCTCCCGGATTGGACCTTCGTTGCCAAGACCTCCGAGCCTCAGAGCCAGGCTGGAATGAGTCAGGGGCGACAGTCAGCGGGAAGAATAGATTCAATGGCTGCCTTCCATTCGCATGTGCCAGGCCCGGGGCATCAGCACTGCGCCGTCGCTCAGGCCTGCGGTAAACGAAGAGCAGCCACACTGGTTTCCGTGATAGAAAACTCTTAAACAGGACGGCTGTAGGATGTATTATGTCTTAATGGCCAGGCCATCGAGCAAAAGTCAAGGCACGTGTGAAGATGCCCCGCCTACCGCGCTCTGCCGGGATCTTCTTGACCAAGGCGGGCTGCTCATAGGATCCCACCTGCGCAGCTACCGACACGCGTCCCCTTCGCAGACCACGGAGCTTGACCCAAGCCGTGAACCCAGGCAGTTGAACACTCACTTGCCCGGTGGCATCCCTGTCTTACGGCTGCTCTGCACTTGAGAGGCTGACTGCGTCACACACTGGCTGATGTCGACGGTCACCTTGTGCCACAAACGCGACGTCACATGGCTGAGCGTGGAGTGCCCCCAGCTGCAGCCCACAACTCTAGCATGCGAGACTTGATTTGGGGATGGCAGTGACAACAACATCTGTCGCAAAAGCGGTGCCTGCAAATCAAGTTCTGAGGATCTGGCCTCACCATAGTTGCAGTACATGATGTACGTGCTGCGGAAAAGCGGGTTCCTGAAAAGGCATTGCTCCATCTAGCAGGGAGGTAGCAGGAATGAATACTACCGGGCGACGCCTGACACATTCCATGGCACGTAAAGCTAGCAGCTAGCAGAAGCTAAGGTGGCAAGGCTTGTACATACTGACGTGCTGGCAAGCAAAGGTCTTGGTGCCAAGCAGGTTCCGGCACAAGCGGACCTCTTGCCCCCCGCTTGCCTCGCCAAAGGCGCGTGATCCGGACACATGCATCGCACTACAATTCCATGGTGTGCACCTGAGCCCCCGCGCAATGATGTTCAGGGGCGAAGCACTCACGGAGTACTCCCCCAAGCGCACGGTGATGGACTGGAAGGGCTGGCATCGCCTCACTTGGCAGCATGGAGCGGTTTTCAAAGCACCGGTGTCTGAAGGTGCCATGAAGAAGGTCAGATCTGGCAGGCTGCATTGCAGAATGGCAACATCTGCATCACAAAGGAAGCTTGTGACTACAAAAGGCATGTTGAAGTTGTGTTTTGTTTGTCATGGCCACAGCTATGAGGGAATTATTTTGCCACGGGAAGGGCGCACAGTAGCACCAGCGTGCCTTGGGGAGCAGCCCGCCGTCGTCACATTAAGTTCGCCCTCGAAGCATGTGATCACAATCATGCCTGCAGCGGTCGTGGCAGAGCAAACCAAGGCATGGCAGGCATGAGGAAGGTGGTTGAAACCTTGTAAGCTTGAGATAGCTTGAGCATGCCGACCCTCATAGCCGAAGGTCACAATGGCGCAATCTCTCTCCTGCAGCGTCCATTCGCAGCGCCCATTGGCTGCCAAGTGAGAATCATGCGCTTCCATTCATCGAGACATAGCTAAGTGCTGCAAATCCCTCCGAGATTGTAAGCTTGCGCAATGAATTCTAGCAAGCTAGTTGCATGCAGAGTGAGACATTTAACATAATATTGATTGAGGATCACAATGACGAAGGACGAAGTCTTTTATGGAAGCTAGCAACTGCCTACAAATGTCGCATCAGCAAAAGCTTTCACTAGGCGTCTGCGCTGCTTGGTTCCCGTCTTTGTACATCCTTAGTGCGAAACTAAGAAGGATGGCAAGATCCCTACCAACGATCTACACGGCCCAGGCCCGTAACCTTCCCGGAACCTCCCCAGAACCTCCGCGAACTGCCTGGCACCCTCCAAAACCCCGCCCCCAAACCGTCCGAACGCAGAGTCGGCATAGCACTTGCTGGGGAATACATGCCGAATCCCACAAGTGCCGTTGATCTCCGAAAAAACGATGCCGCGCCGGTCCTCCACCTCCTCGTGCAGAATCGTCCTGCTGGGTCCGATCTGCGCATAAACGTCGCCCACCTGCGCTTTCAGAAGGCAGGTGCCGCCCCTGGAAATTGCAACGGCAGATTTGGGTGCATCTCTTTATGATACCTTTTTGGGGGCTGGTTCAAAGAGAAACCATTAATGGGAAACCATCGATTTGTTGGTTGCCTGAAGCCATGGATGGCTGTGCCAGTTCAGCCTGCACGTCTGCGCCCAGCGTTGGTTCTTGGCAGGCAACGTTCGCAGCAGGGGACCGCACGCGTCGGAAGCCATCCTTCTGAGTCTCTTCTCAACCCACTTCACCCGTAGAATTGCGCGGACTGGGGGACGAGTGTTGGGTGGGCAAATAAATACCGATATGAGCCACAACAAACCACAAGTAACAGGGCAATGCGACAAACACAGCCATCAGCTTGCATCGGCTGCCTTGAGAGGAGCAGAGTTTCGCCTGGCCTGACCCCAACATGACACACTCCATTTGCTTAAGGCCCCGCACTGCAGGGCACAGGTGCAGGCACTGGCCAAATGCAGGTGAGCCTCGGAGTCATTTAAGACAAGCCGAAGTGTGAAGGAACAAGAGACACATGCTCAAAACAATTGGCGCTCAAACCTCATTAATGGCTCCATTAGCTCGGCCGCTGACCATGTCAGCCAGCGCATTGCAGCGCAAAGGTGCCGCAGCAAAGCTAACGCATGGCGACAGGGGTCCCGTGTTTTCAAACCAAGGAGGCAATATGGTCTGTGCAGTTGTGGTAGCCAGACCCTGAATGGGTGTGAACTGGAACAAACGCCTCGCTGCAAACGCTTGGGCACTCTGCTCGCTCATGTTGATGTCTCAACTACTTGCACGAATAACTGTCAAGCTGGAGGCAGCAGACATAAATACAATCATCGCCTGCCTCGCAGAAGACAAGGGCAATACTACTGGACGGAAACTGAACAGGACCCCGCTTTTCCTTTACTGATTGATGATGTGTGCGTCTGTGAACTCTTCAGCGCACGCAGCAAGGAGCACACCATCGCAGCTGCCTGCTCATGCAAACCTCATTCCACCGTTTCCCTTTTTGCCTAGCCGAGGCAAGCCCTCAACACAGGGAGAGAAGCCTGTGGCGAATTACCACTAGGCACAGGCGATTGGCTGCTTCTGGGCAAAAGCCCTGGTCATGTGCGTGACGCATCCATCAACAAGCAAATTGAACTCAGTACAGCCAACCCACCTCCCACGCAAACGTGCATGACTGCAGGCAGTGAGACCAGGAGAGATGCCAACAAGGTTCATACCCACTAAGACACCTCGAGACATGCTATGTCAGCTGCACCGAATTGCCCACAGGAGCTGGGAGTGCCCGGCCAAGGTACCCTAAGGCATGCCAAGGTCCAGCATACGTTTCAGGCATTGGAGGGGCCCGGGCTCGTGCACTGAACCTGTGGCCAGGGGTTCAGAAGAGTCGTGCAACACGGGTTCAGAAATTACGTGAAACGAACACAGGCCGTCTACGTCTGCATGGTTTGTGGTTGTGGCCCGCACTCTGCTCCTGCAAGCGGCTGCATTCTTCGATTCGAAAAATCGACTGCAGAATTACGGTGGCAAGGAGGCGCATCCCGAAAAACTCTCCGAGCACTTGCAGCGCGGCCGACAAGTGCGGCTCGCTGCCAATGCTGCCACTAGGGGGCTACTACCAGCCCTTTGGAGCAGTTCGGATGGAAGTGGTGCAGAAAGTCTTTTTCCACCACCTCCACTTGAGCAATGGTACAGTTGCCCAGCTGTCGCTTGGGCCACTAATTCACGCTGTCTCAGCTGCACTTGCGGTGTGTTTCCTGGGCCGCAGGGCAGGGCTGCAACAGAGCATCCTCCAATGCCCCTCCAAAACCTCAACACGTCCCGACACGGGAAGAACAACACGTGCAGCTGCAGGCTCAAAGGCAACACATTTCACGGCAAATTGCACACCGCAAGCAGCTCAGCGCAGCTCAGTACCCAAAACCTGCAACATGTTCCTTGAGGGCAATGGTGGCAACACGCTGCAGCACATTGTGTGACTTGCTGCCAAGCTGCATGCCAAGTCTCAGGGCGAAGGCGCAGGGACCACCATCAGCCCCGAGCCCTGCGGATTGTCACTCAGCCCTTTGGGCGCGAACTGTGATGCGAGCACTGTGGGCCTGCAGTTTGCTGGCACGTTATCCTATTCTGAAAAATCAAGCTAACCCTGCCGGCACCTTTTCCGAGCCACTGTGTCTCAGCAGCTCCCGACTGGTCGTTAGCAGCTCCCAGCTGACAAAAAAGAGTTATCCTGTACCAGCTGCGCTCAGCTGGTTGCTCAAGTGTGTAGAAGTCTCTTCTGAAACTGCAGGGGTGCTCCGACGCTCTACCCTTTCCACGATCCAGTTTGCAAAGACTCCGTAACCCTCCTCCCTGTCTGAATCTAAATCATTCTCTCCAAGATACTGCTTCCACCCTCCCCTGCAAAGGGGCAGCACAAATGCAAAAATGGCGCCGCATGGCACGTGCAAGAGAGGGTAAAACATTGACACGGACGCTGAAAGAGCTGCTCCCTCCGCTGGGCAGACCAAGTGCAAGAGTGGACTGCCGGCTGTTATATAGATCCACCGAATATTATTGGGCTGCTGCTTGCAACTCCGCACGCATCCCACGCGGCCTGTGCGGAAGATTCGTGGCATGCTGCGCAGTCACGTGGAGTGTTGCCTGTGCTTTGTCTGCAAAAGAAGTCGACTCCAGGTCGCCCTCCACGCTTGTCCACGCTTGTCCATACTTGTCGCCTGAGCGTCCCTTGGGTTTCCACTGGTTTCTACGGTTTCCCTTGGGTGTCCACGCGTTTGCCACGGTTTTGCACCGCAGGGCTCCCTGTACCCATTTTTGCTTGGCTTTAAAGAAAGCCAAATTGCTTTTCGGGTTCGTTTGAGACAACACTTGGGCATTCCCAAGGCTGTAATATTGGATGTGCCCTCTGGGTAATGCATCGTGAGTACTCGTTGTATCAAAGTGATGCTCCTGACCTGAGAGCCCGAGCGCATGCCTGCGGCTCGGTACAGGAGTCGGATGGAGGGATAGAGTAGTCGCACTGGAAGACTGGCCGCAATTTGAAACAAAATTGCACTTTCGAGTTGTGGTTCAGAACGGATGTTGATAGGCACCGCTTTGGGTAGCTTGGATTTAGATGGCCCTCGCGGAGTCCATCCACTGATTGGTGTCGCACACGCTGATGTGGCGCAAGAGCTGGGAGTTTTCTATGCCGCAGCATGGGGGGAGTTCCCAGCGACAGCAAGGAATCGCAGAAGCAGGGACAAAGACAAAACACCTATCATAGAGCCGTCGTTGCAAAGGGCGATCGGGCGGTAAATATAGCACCCCACTCCGCAACATTGAAACCCACCCCGCCGAAGAAGAAAAGCGCAACCGATGCGAAAGCGATGAGAACTGCTATGCAGGAGCCGCAGCAATGGTGGATGGCCCTTTCACGGGTTAGCACGAGGCACAACCCCGCATATGGTACAAGGCATGCGAGGCCGATTAAGGAAGCAGCACTCAGGTTTTCATACGCAGGGTTGCGCCAGTGTCAGCGAGTCGGGTGATTCTGGGACGCACGAGGCAGAACTTGATCCGACTTGCCATACAGCAACCCATCTGACATTCAAGGTTCGCAGGGTAGCTCTCACGGAGTTGAACGAATGACTAATACATTTGCCCCAAGCGGTCACACGAACATATGGCCACCCCACCCCCCTCGAAGACCCTACAGTATCGCATTGCGGCCCGCCTGCCGCACCAGCGCACCGGAGGGCTGAGGCAGGGTGGGACGGGAGTCTCAATAACTTTCATGCATGCACAGGGCGCCAATCTTTCAAAGACATCCAAAAGATTCCAAAAGTCATCGTAGAGAGCGTAAGGACTTCGAAGAGAGCTGCCCCTGCCTGACGCACCAGCTTGCCGGAGCCCTGGAACGAGCGTTTGAATCGTGAAAGTGCTGAGCCAGGGATGTGAAATAGCTGCGGTTGCACCGGCATGGACCCCCAAAAAGTCGATTGCATGTTGCAAACAAGAAACATAAGAAATCATGAAGGTGGCACCAGCAATGGCACCGGCACCTGCAACCTGCAACATCACTTGCACCAAAACCCGCAAAAGCCCCGGAAGTGCAAACAATGCCCCAGGATCCCAAGCAGCACCCTTTGCCAGCCCCCTTTCCACCAACCTGCAACCTGTTCCAACGGCTGAGGGAACTCAAACGCGTTTCTGGGCTTGAGAGGTCTATGCCGCTAGGGAAGAGTACAGTGGGGGGGGCCGGAGAAAGACCTTCTCCCTGCCGGCCATTTGGTGTCACGGCGCGGCTGATGCCAGAATTCCCCAAGCTGCTCCCGTCACCCCGCCTGACGCACCAGCGTGCCAGAGGCCTGAGAGCAAAGGAAGCCAATCACAAGACACAAAAGCAAGAGCTGCACATGCCGCTTGTTGCCAAGTGTGAAGCCGTCTCAGGAGCACAAATACGCCTCATCCTCTTTGCAAAGCGTATCATGCCCAGCCTGCCGAGCAACTCCAGCCTGCCCAGGGGATGGCATAGCGTTACCCTCACCGCTGCCTCTTGCCACTTGAGGCCCCACAAGACAAAGAGACCCTTGGCCCTGTCAAAAACCAGCGCGTGTGTAGATTGGTTTGCGGGCCTGCATGCTTGCCGACGACTGGCGGCTCGCCACGCGAGGCTGGTTCAAATGGTTCACCGGGCTGACAGGCGCCACCTCGTCATAACCTGCCAAGAGCCCAAAGCAAACCCTACAATTGGTCGAACGCGGGCTGGCTTTGAGCAGCCCATCCACTCAACAACCCTCCTGCAATGATCCAAAATCTCGTTGTAAGGGGCTCCAACATGGCAGGAGCACCGACGGGGCGATTGGGTGAGTGGACCTCAGGGAAAAAGCAGCGACACCAACAGCTTCTCAACATGATGATGCCCATGAAGCAACGTGAAAACTGCACCTTATAACCCTCGTAGCCTGTCGGCAAGCAGGGAAGTGTTTGACAATGGCCATGGCTGAGGTTCCCGCGTTGTCTGGCGGCGGGTCGTTGGTGCAGCACATCCTCGGCTGCCAAACTGTTTTCCACATGCAACGGCTGCGTGTGCTGACTCTTTTTGGCGCGGCCCATGTCCTCAGGCTGAGCTCCCGAGGCCGCGGCATGCGCATCACCCGGGCAAAGCTCCAGCCTGGCAAAGCAAGGCCCATGGGCAGGGCATGCAAGCGGCCGCGCATTGCCAGGCCTTGAGGTGCCTGCTCAAAGTCGAGCCTGGTTGGTGGGAGGTCTTCTGTTCTGAGAAAGACTTCCTCGCAAAGGCTGCGGGAGTTGACTCAAAACACGGCCCAACTGACCAATGGCTTCACAAGCACATGTCGAGAAACACGGTTAAGAAGCCATGCCAATGAGTAGCAACTGCTCACAACATGATTGTTGACTATCCCTCTCCCTCATTCTGCACCATCCTTTCCATGATATCCTAGCATCTTACGCCCTGTGGCCAAGCAGTTTCTGAGCATGCGACTCTCTGCCGCTTGGGGCCTCGGACTCTTGAGGCGAGCTTGCAACTCCATGTGCAGGTTTAATCATGACTCCTCCCTGCACGGCATCCTCACAGGTGAGAATGTGGTGACACCCAGTCCCCGGGTCTTTGAATCATACGAGGGCTGGCTAGATCACACAATACGCCGCAAAACATTCGGTGCTGCGCCGGCTAGCAGCCAGCTTCAAGCAATGCAGCAGAGACGCTGGTTCCAAGTGAAGGACCACGCGCGGCCTCGGCGTTTGCAAGCATTTCCTACCGTGGACGATAGATGGGGTGCCGCATCTTGTGTTGAAGTGCGAGCAGCCAACATGCTCAGTCAGGGAAAGGCACTGCCTGTTCTCCACAACTTGCCCAATGAGTTAGAAGACTGTTGATTCCCCACGCGCAACCAAGCCAGCCATGTGAGATAAAGCGCAAGATAGCCATGGGGCGCCATGGGCCCCCAAAGTCTCCACATGTTTCCACGCGCATTTCTGAAAATCACTCGTGCAACTCTCGCCTGGGTGGCATAAGGCGATATGCCCGCCGCCTTGGCTGCGATCGGTGGCCGTACAGTCAGAGGACACCGCCAAATCAACTGGACGCAAGAGACAAACTAAATGCGCAGCTTCCTGGGGACAAGTAAGCACAGGGCAAAAATATGAATTCCTTCTTCAAAGTGCAAGGCCAAAGGGGGCAGGATCTACACTTTCATAAACAGGCATGGGGTTGCCCCGCCGCCCCGACAAGGGTTGTCGGCTGAAATCTTGCTTTTTTGATATCTAAGTCCTTGCTTTCAAGAGTGCGAAAATGATGGCCTAGTTCATTGAATGCTCTCCTTGGTTTTTGAAGAGGCCAAAGCGAAAAGTCGGCTTCAACGCCACCAGAGGGAATTAACGCGTTTTCACCGGTACTTCAGGACATCTATCTTACTCCAAAAGGAGGGCTTTCTAACAAGATTACTGTAAGGGTTTGTGCACTTTCCTCGTGGTGGGAGAGGGTGTCTTTTGTTCTATCTTGGCTGCTCAGAGCAGGCTGCCGCGCTGGTACATTTGGGCAACATGCGCGTGGGCGGGTGTGCCTAGCACGTGCCAGGCATGCGTGCATTTGAGCGACATGCCTGTGGGCGGGTGGTCGATTACCATGCGCCAGGTATGCGTGCAATTGAGCGAAAAGCGCGTGGGTGTGCTTTTACCGTGTGCCAGGCATGCGTGCATTTGAGCGACATACGCGTGGGCGAGTGTGCGTACCATGTGCCAGGAATGCGTGCATTTGAGAGTCATGCCTGTGGGCGGGTGCGATTACCATGTGCCAGGCACGCGTGCATTTGAGCGACATGCGCGTGGGCGGGTGTGCTTAGCATGCGCCAGGCATGCGTGCATTTGAGCGACATGGGCGTGGGGGGGTTGCTAAGAGTGTGACCTCAAAAGTGACGCGCCGCGCACTGGGAAACTATTGGGCAAAAAATGATGCTTTTCTGCTTAATTAAAAACTGGAGCAATGCTAAACCAACATCAAAGGAGCAATGCTAAACTTCCTCACGCAAACTTGACACAGGCCTAAACCAGTACTAACTAAATCGAAGACTGCTCGGATGGTAAAGCCCCCGAAAGAGTACCTGAGTACCTGCACTCTTTGTATGGCTTCCCCGATTGAAGACACCCACTTTGTCACCCACCTTCAGACCTGATCGTTTGTCTCCCCGCTTGCATTACCATAGGTCAAGAGCAACTGGACACGAGCACGCAACGCAAAAGTGGCCAGATCCTCCTGGCTTACTGTCAAGACATGCATCAGCGCACTTCATTTGGCCAGGCTGCCGCTTGGATCGCCTCCAAACGTTTGGGGCTGCAAGACATGTAGATCAAGCCGGCCGCCAGCCCCAAGAGCAAGAGGAACATAAAAATGCCCAACCTAAGAAATCAATTGGTGCCTCTGGGCCGGAGCTGGACTCGATGGGAGCAAAGCGAGGGGCAAAGCAATAAGGGCACAAGAACAAATTCATGGAAGTGAATCTTCCATCTGAGAACGCTGGCGATGCCAAACGCGGAACTATTCAAATTTCTCCGAGATAGCAGCGGCCAAGCATGAGATTACAACCACCAGCTGAGCAGCGGTGATGTAGGCGAAGAGCTCCCCAACCCAAACATACTGGACATAAAGCCGGCCGAAGAGACCTCAGCTTCGAAGCATAGACCCCTCTTTGCGGCGATGTGTTGTCTTGTTCTGCCGGCTCTGAGGGCTCGTCTGCGGCGCTCTGATAGACATCCTGACAGCTCCACACAGCTGACACAATCTGACAGCTTGCTTCTATGGAGAACCAAGGGATGCCAGCCTAAACAAAGCACTATGTTATGTATGTACGCACTTTGCAGCAAAGCAGCCAAACGCTTGATGCTCCAGAAAGCTTGGCCTCGGGAAATCTCACAGGATCAAACATCCCCGACGCCGCGCCTGTTCGGCCTCTTGCTTGCCTTCTGTTGGCAATGCCCCGGCAGTGTTCACACATGTCCACACCAGCATTCAAACAATCAATGTCTTTATCCGAGTAGCTGAATGCTTCAGGCTTCGTGCGCACGTAGTCTTCGCACTGCATCTGTGTCCAACCACAGTATGCCGCGAACGATCCTCCGGCATAATCTCCTGCCAGGTTCAGATCGTAGAGTTGCGCATCAACAGCGTGCAATGCGTCTTCATCAAAGCAGCCCGTCATGACATTGACAAACTCAGGAGCCCTCAACCAGCCATGCCACTACAAATAGATCGGATTGCCTGACACATGACTGTTTATGGCATCGTGCGTGTGGAATGAAGTTCGAGCTGTGACAAGCCCAAGGCTATGCAAGCCTGCTTTTGACATCCAGGCTACTCAAACATTCTGCTGCCCCGGCTCACCCAACCGAGGCGCCACAAAAGGTGGTATCAAAAACCATCCGCATGTTCTTGAAGTGCGCCGCTGTGCACCTGGCAGGCCCGTGCTGGGGCCAGGACCAGTCACAAAGGCCCAACAGCCTGTTTGACCTTCAGAGCGTCCCAAAACCGTGTCAACAGCCAGGGTCTGCCCTCGCCACTCTGGTCTTGGGGGCGCACCAGCGCTCGTTCAGCGTGAAGAAGGAGTTGGGCACGCCCCACAGGTCTGGATCCGGGTTCTCCCCAAACTCCGGCTCCGTCCCTGCAGGGAAGAACCACGTGCGCAGCCGCTTGTTCACCTCAAGTTGCAGTACAGTCATCGTGTGGACGTAGACCGTGCCAATCAAAGCCGAGAAAACACCACAAACATGCTCAGCCCAAGTTAGCATGTCTGGGTACGGAAGGAACCTCCTCTCTGGTTCCCAGCAGTCGCCCACCCCACGATCGAAAGTGTGCAAACTTATAGATCCGTAGTCTCTAAGCCAGGTTGCCACTGGATCCCACTCAGCCACAAAGGTGCCGCCTCTGCAAAGCGCTTGGGAGTGTGCTGCGCCCAATTTGGCTCATGCCCATGTCAGCTGATTGAAGCAAAATCATCACGCACTTGCTGATGATCTGATGCAGCACCCGGACGCCAGCCCCGACCCAAACGCTCGTAGGCGCCTCCCTCTGGCCCAGGCCTGGGATGCCTTGACATTTTCGTGTAAAGCCATGCCCGCGCGCTCCCATCGCCCGCCTCCTCGACGGTTGAAGTCTGGGCCAAAGGAGCCCATGGGCAACTTCTGGCCGCAGCCTTGATTGTCGTACTCCTGCGGCGCTTTCACCTGGGAACCGAAAGTGCAAAAGCGCCCAAACACGCCCATCTTGATGGCACACTGCCAACCACAAGCGAAGCTAGAGTCTGTTGATCTAGTATGCCTTGCCGTCGCAGGCCCGTGGCAGCTTTAGCTTAACAAATGATTGGCCTGCCCCTGTTAAAAATGACTGCATAAGGCCTGTTGAGCCGCGTGTGAAACGGGGGTCATGAGTCATCTTTATCGCCGGCAACTTCTTGGTCAAGCTGCCCAACAGTTCTTCGCCTTGTTCTCCTGCGTGCCAACCGCCCAGCCTTGCCCTTCAAAGTCAATGCCCTCATTCACGGCTCGCCTTTGCGCTGAGGCTTGGAAGCGGAGACCATGCTATGCCCACGTGAAGCCCAAGCAGAAACAAGCAAAAACGTTGACGCGTACCTGCGACAAAGACCCTCAGCCAGTTGAGTGGTGTCTTTATTCCCTATTCATTCATTCCAAATTGTTCAACCTTCCGCCGACCCTTCCGCGGCGCTTCCGCGGCCTGCAGGGGTATATACCTTCTGCGAAGCGTTTCGCTAGAAAAGTTGCTTCCACGAGCTCCATGGATATGAGTTTGCAGCACTACAAGGCAGTTCGCTTCCGCGACCCCGTTTTGGCATAGTGTTCGAACCAGCTTGCTTGCTTGCTTGCTTGCTTGCTTGCTTGCTTGCTTGCTTGCTTGCTTGCTTGCTTGCTTGCTTGCTTGCTTGCTTGCTTGCTTGCTTGCTTGCTTGCTTGCTTGCTTGCTTCCTTGCTTCCTTGCTTCCTTGCTTGCTTGCTTGTTCCTTGCTTCCTTGCTTCCTTGCTTCCTTGCTTCCTTGCTTCCTTGCTTCCTTGCTTCCTTGCTTCCTTGCTTCCTTGCTTCCTTGCTTCCTTGCTTCCTTGCTTCCTTGCTTCCTTGCCTCTCTTCTTCTTGGCTCTTGCTTGCTTGCCTGCCCGCCTCCTGCTTGCCTCCTTGCGTGTTGGTTGGCTGGCAAGCGTTCGCTACGGCACGCCGCTGGCTGCAACGCTTTGCCTCCTAGCGCGACCGTCCGGTGGGAAGCGCTTCGGCTTTCCCCGAGGAGGTTGAGGAGCTGCTGCTGCAGTGCTCCAGCTGCCGGAGCTTGGCTGATTCAAGGCCTCGTTGTGGAGAGTGGAACGTCTGGGTATATGGGCAAGTTGGCGGCCTACGAAAGGAAAGGTCGGGCGCCGCCGCAGGCCTTCCGCAAAGCTTCCGCAGCGCTTCCGCGAAAATCGCATTTGGGATTCTGCTTCACCAAAGCTGCTTCATCGTTGGCTCATTTGCTTGTTCCACAAGCTGCACTATCAGCACCAAAAAAAAACACATACTCCGTAAACCCTTCCGCAAGCTTCCGCGTAAAACCCTTCCGCAAAGCTTCCGTGGGCTTCCGCGACTCTGGCGCGGCGCACATGTCCAAAGTATCAAGAATAATTTGCCTTTACATACGCAATGGAGGAGCAAAAAAACGCAACTCGGTCGGACAAGCCCGACGCCTACTTGGAAAGGTCGCCGTTAGCGCCTGGATGCCAATGGACAGATTTGCATCCAAAGCCTTTTTGGGTGAGATGCGGTACAGGACAACTTGAAGACCTGGGAAGGCCCAAACGCGCTGATCTTGCATCCAGTGGCTGGTCACAGTTGTCGCGCGTGTGCAGCGTCGTGGTGGCCTGTCACACCACCCACA